>VZUI01045675.1:0-19649 GCA_013401135.1 Cettia cetti | reverse complement strand
GGAGCGGAGCCGGCGGGCACGGCGGCCCGGGCGCGGGCGGGGGCGCCGTGGCGAGGGCGAGGCGCTGCGGGCCGAGTGCTCCTTTCTCCGCCGGAGCCTGAATAATCATTTGGAGAAACAGGATCATTCACTTTCCTCCGAGCCGGAGCCAGGCGCTGCCCTGTCAAAATAAAAGCCCCGCGCGCCGATTAACTGCTTCCTGGTCGCGGGCGCCCCGCCGGCCGCCCAGCCGCACCGCCCGCGACCGGCACCGCCGCCGGGGACCGGGATAGGCACCGCCGCCCATTCCGGGCCTCCCGCGGCGAGCGGCCGAGTGCCCTGCGAGTGGCCATCCAGGTGTCGCACACCCACGAGTCTCACAGACATGTACGGGATGGCACACGGGTCTCAGCACCACCGGGACCTGCAGAATTGCATCGCAGTCCTCCCCGCGACAGCACGGGAACTGCTCCTGCCACACCTGATCCCCTCTTTACCGCATCTCCCAGAGCCTGTGCGGAGTTGGACTTCAATGATCCTTGTGGGTCACTTCCAACTCAGGATGTTTTGTAATTCTACGCACAAGGACTGGCTTCAGCCCTTGAGAGAAGCGGCATGTTATTATTTTTACCAACAAGTTTTCCAGGCGTTAAACTCCCTTCCTGCCCTGAACAACAGACTCCACGGAGAGGAGCCGCACAGTGCACATGCATACCAGGCTGTGGAGGCAGCCTGCCCGCCCCCGGGCGATGCCAGCAGCGCCCTAACCAGGACGTGTCACCTTCCTGCCTGAAGCGCACCACCCGCCCAGGAGTGGGGCTGGGAGGAGAGGGCTGGAAGCAGGGGCCACTTGGCAGCATCCCCAGAGTTGCAGAGCTCAAGGTGATGTGGGGACAAGCAATCAAGCTCCAGTGACGGGAAGCAGCGGCCTCGTTTGAAGATTAACACAAGACTTGTCCCTCTGCTCACACCGGCAGCACCCGAACCGGGGCGGAGGGGCCGGCCTGCCCCGGGAGCAGTGGCGGGAACGGCGGCGGTGGGGGACAGGGATGGGGGACAAGAGTGGGGGTGTCAGCCCCCAAAACTGGGGGCGCCGCGCGGCAGCGCCCCCTGCCGGGGCGTGGGGGATCTCCCGGTGGGGCGGGGCAGCCAACGAGCGCCCTGCCCCGCCCCGCCCGGGCGAGCCCGGCACCGGCACCAGCGGCGGCAGGGCCCTGTTCCCCGTGGACAGGCGGGAGGGGCTGGCGGCGGCCGGACACCCCCATTTCCCACGGGCAGATGAGGGGAATGCGGCGAAGCCCTCCCGTTCCCCACGGGCAGACGGTACTGCAGCGAGGCACAGCGAAGAGCGACGGAGGAGGGAGGGAGCGAGGGAGGGAGAAGCGCCAGCCGCTTCCAACCGCAACTCTAAGGACGCGACACCAGTCGTCGCAGGCGCCTCTTTGGCAGCTGGCACAGGCTGGCTTCGCCCGTTTGCAGAAGTGCTTATGGAAAACACCCGAGTTCGAAGCAGACGGAAGGGGCGGGCTGCGGATGTTCTAGGTTTTACCTCGGTGGGCGGCAGTCTGCAAGAGTGGGCAGGCACTGGGAGCCCCTTTGCATAGAGCATCGTTTGCTTACACTAGCCACCCAGGAGAGATATACCTCTCCAGGGGAGTGCTGAGGCCATACATTTCCCTGCCTCTCTGGTGAGCTCCCAAGTGCCTCATCAGCAAGCAGTGATATATTTTCACACTTTCATCCTTCCCAGTAGCAGCACTAGGCTCATGTCCCTGCAGACAGCATGCACAGGCACAGCGGGTTAAAAACGTTTCCCAGGCACCACTATTTGGCATGACAGCTCAGTGCCAGAGGCAGACAGGCAGCTCCTTCCCTCCAGCTAGATGTGGTGCATAGAGGACACATGGAACCACCTGTCCTCTGGCTGTCTCGCTTCCCACTCATTCCCTGCAACCTTCTGGGCTTTCTACATCACAGCCCTTCACATCTCTCCCAGCCTGCAGATATGAAAGTGGCAAAGCAAGACTGGGAAAGGTTAGCAAAAGGATCAGCCACTGCTGGTTCAGCAGAGCCTGCTGGTTTAAGAGCTTCTACCTTTAATTAACATCTGCCAGGCTAGCTACCCTCCTTGCACTTGATTATGATTCCTAGTCTCCCCTTCCCTCCTCTATAATTATACCCATGCTAGGAGAGACAAGATGGGGGAGGAGATGGTGAAGCAGATTCCTTGGAGAGCCTCAAAGCCTCTCTCTGCCAAAGCCGCCACCACCACAGCAGCAGCAGCAGCTCATCCCAGGAGCTGCCTGGTACAGCAGCACCTTAGCAAGCCTCAGCCAACATGCCCAAACGTGGCTGTTACCTCTTCCTCCCTTGCATGGGGTTTTCCTGCCTTTGGACCACAAAACTTACAAACAAAATACAAAACAAAAAAATCTCCCAAACTAGTTAAGGGCCAAGAGGGAGCCATCTGTGACAGGGACTCCAGCCTTCCCTGGGAAGAATTGACACTGACCACCCAGAAGCTCCTGACACATTCTACCTCTGTGGGATGCAGAGAATACAGGGCTACAGGATCAGAAGGACTGGCCTTGTCCTGTCATGTTTTGCCAACAAGGATGTGTGGGGTAGAAGAAAGCTGGTCCTAAGCTGTGTCCAAGGCTCTGGGACTTGTTCATTCCCACTGACTCTCCAGAACACCAGCCCTAAACTCAGACCTTCACAAGGCCCTCATTATGCTTAGGAATATGATTAATTATGTCCAATTAACTGTATTGGAACTAATTATATGACTCACTTTTAGCTGGGGCTGCCTCTTTGTCAAGCATTTTCCCAGTGGATCACTCCAGCAGACCCCCAGCAGAGACCCCAGAGATAGAAGAGTCCAGACAAATTGTGTGGAAGGAAACGAGTCTGGGGCTGTGAAATGCCTGTTTTGGGAGCATTTCTCTGTTTTACTGATCCATGTAGCTATGGAGCAGGGGGCTGGTGGCAGTTCAGCATTAAATCCACAGACCTGGCACACAGATTCATCCTGTATTCTCCCACAGAAAGACCATGGTCCAGCACGAAGATGGAAGAGGCTGTGTTGCTACTGCTGAGGTAGATTCAGGCCTAAAAAATATTTTCATCTCTTCTTGTGCTGCTCTTAGTCCTGCCTATCCCTATGCAGACTCCTGGCCAAGGTGTCCTTTTCTTCTGCTCAGACACTAGCACAGATTCTATCCCATAGTCTCACAATGTGCCTCATCTCCCTTGGACTGCATTGCAATGTCTCAATCCCACTTCTGTTTTGGTGGTACTACAAAGCCATTGCTCAGGAAAAAGGTAAAAAAGGCAGCCTAGAAGAGGTCCCAGGTCTGCACCCAACCCTGCAGTCAGCTAGGGATGAATGGGTTCCCTCATTTCATGCTCACTGGAGTTTAAGCAGGGCAGCCACCAGCAGCAGGCCACCGTAAAGCGTCTGCACTACCTTTGCCACCTCTGCAGCTGCCTAGGCAGCCTGTGCCATTGTCTAGATGGACCTGGACAGAATCAGAAGTGCCCAGTTTGGTTTCTCCTTTCAGACAGAATCACCTTTCCTTATTAACTATTACATCTCCAGCAGACCAAGACTGTTCACCCACTGCAGTCAAAAGAAATAGAAGCTCAAAGACAGCTCATGAAGCAATGCAGCCAGCCAGTCTCCTGTTTTGCATCCTCATGCTAGAGCTAGGCACTGGCCCCCTCCATAGGCTGGGATTTTCCTTTGCTGCAGTCCTAAAGGCAAAACACAGCCTGTGTTGAGGTACTAAGGGAGAATTTAATCAAACTGAGACATTCTCTTTCCAAATGAAAATATGCTGCTGCAGCTGCAGCATGGCTGACAGACCATCATCTAGCAAAGACAAACTCCTGACGTGGTTCCAGGATCACAATGACACCAAGACTCAGCATCCTAGATGCTTTGCTATTGCTGTGATTCCTGATGCATTCCTGATGCTTGTATGGATGCAGGCGGGATGCAGCTCTTCATGTCTTCTCTTCTTGTTACTCCAGTACACCCTGAATGCCAGCCTTATCCTCCCAACACCTCAGATGCTCACTGCAGCCCTAAGGAAATCATCTCAGGTCGAAATAGTTCTGATGTTGCTGGAATCCTGGCACTCCTACCACAACTGCCTAGCCTCAGACGGCCTTTGCTACCTACTCTAGGTGTATTTGGACTGCTCTGCGTGGGGCCCTGCTTGGCTGTTCCTGGTCCTGGGGTACTGCTGCCGTCCAGGGCAGGCCCTGCCAAGCAGCAAACCGAGAAAAGGCTGAGGTTTACTGGGGCCGGAGCTGCGAGGGAATTTCTGCCCCTGCCAACCGGTAGGGTCAGGAGAGCCGGAGCCCACCGGGCAATCTGCGGGGGCGGGCACCTCACTCGCTGCCGGCGCCTGCAGAGAGGGCGCGAAGGGTTAAATCGTTTGGCGAGGCCACCAGGGCGATAAACGCAGCCATCGGCGGAGCCAGCGCCTCCCACCGCCCCCGGGGTCGGACTGGAGGGAGCGGGCGGGTGGCGGCGGCGGGGACTCTTATCCTGATACGGCGCTTTCCGCCGAGTGCGGCTCTGGAAATACCGAGCGGCGGGACTGGCTCCGCGGCCGCGGCACTCGGCGACACAAAGCACGCAGAGCCCTCGCCCAAAAACCAGGCGGGAGGGAGCGGGGGGGGCCCGAAGGCAGTCGGGGGTCTCGGCAGGAATGCGGGGCTTTCCATCGCCGGCTGCCATCCGGGGGCATCCCGGCCGGCCGCGCAGGCAGAAGCAGCCTCCGCACGGGCAGCGCGGCATCCCGCGCCTGCTGGAACAGGCCGGCGGCTCCCGGAGCTCCGTGTCCGCTCCGCCAGCCCGCGGAGGCAGCTCTGCGCCGCCCCGGTCCCCGCCGGGCACGGTGGGAGCCCTGGGCAGCCTCAGTGTGCACAGCGCACTCCGTGCTCGCGTGCGCAGGCAAACGCACATCGCAGACGGGCAAATCGCCGCGATGATGTGCCCAGGATGGGTGTTGGCAACTGTGCCGGGGCAGACACGTTCGTTCTGCAGGCACGCACGAGCATGTGCAACCACGAACAGCAGGGACAGAGCACTGCACATGGGTGCCAGCCCTAGAGCTACAGTGTAGAGCAAGCAATCCATGCTGCGTAGTACCAGGGAATAAGGAGATAGTCAAGGAAGGGGCAAGAGTAGTTTTTGCTGTCACTGCTACTACAGTCTTACAATCAGGGTGAACTAGAAACAGAGCAATCTCTCCCTTTGATTTATTTACTCAGTGCTTTTAGCTCCAAAGGACGCCTGGAAGCCTGGTCACTGCAAATGTGCGAGCCTGTGCCAACGAGTTGCAGAGCAGAGATCAGGGGAGTTTTCAGATAGGTCACAGGCTTGACACAAATCCAATTTTATACAATGTCTCTATTAGTATTGGGAGAGGGGGCAGTGACACTTGAAATCGCTACTCTGTAAACTGGGTCATAACAGGAAAAGTTACCAAGTTGTTGCCATCTGCCAGCATGACAAGGACTTGTTTTGGTGGTAGCTTGGACTACCGCTTGAGAGCCCCGTTATTCCCACATACAGTCTCTGTTCCTAAGACAGTCATGTGCATCTTGTTGTGTGCAGTGCCTCAACCACACAATTTTCTAGCTTGGGGAAGAACCTCTCCCACAGCATCTCAGGGGCAGACCTGTTTTTCAGTGAAGCAGGGTGTATGCCCTGTCTCAGAGGGCTAACACAGCCTGATTCACCGGCATCAACCATCAGCTGCCTGGCTAGGCCCACGAGCCCTGCATGTTCCAGCAAGGGTGACTATCTGAGTGAAGACACAGGCTCTACCAGAGTGTTCAGGCTCTGTTTCCTGGGTTTTCACCCAGCCCTGCTTCATCTGTACCTCTGTCTACCAAAACGTGTGCATTTACATAGGTCTGATGGTACTCCCAGGTCAAAAGTGCTGAGCACCTTGTCCAAATGCTGCAAGGACTCTACAGAATTTGGGACAAGAAAAAGGTCCTACTTGTCAAGACCACTCCACCCCTGAACAGCTACTTATTACTTGCATTTCTGTTCAGTGTCCTCTCATACTCCAGATATCTCCATCTTCTCTGACAACCTGCTGTGTGCACGCAGCCCTATAGACTCAGAGGAACTCTCAAACCCCTGTCTGCCCTTGCCTCAGTGCCAACCATGGTGAGCTCGGTCCTGAAGACTGGCTGCCTTTCCCCCAGCTTCTCCTGTCCAGTGTCAGGGTTATTGAACATTCGTGCTAGTACCTGCCGCCCTTACATAGAGGGGCGACTGCTCCAGCCTTGCGAGCATTCGTGCATCCCTCGCTGCGTGTGCACAGGGATGGAGACAGGCTGTCTCCCGCCACCACCGATCCGGGGTCTCAAGGCCGTAGCGGAGGGCGGCGGGACCCTCCCCGGACACACCGCCGGGGCGGGGGGCGGCGGGACCCTCCCCGGGCACACCGCCGGGGCGGGGGGCGGCGGGACCCTCCCCGGACACACCGCCGGGGCGGGGGGCGGCGAGGAGCCGGCGCCGGGGCCCGGTGGCGCCGCCTGGCGGCAGCACCCCGTGGACTCCCCGGGCGGGCGGGGCAGGGCGGACACGTTCCGGCCCTTCAGTCCAGGCCCTTCCCCTGTGCGGGGACGGCGGGGCAGCTCTCACCGCAGCCAGATTGTCCCTCTGTACTCCTGATGCCGGGGGGCAGCACTAGAACTGGGACAAAAAATACCAGAAAACACGTTGCCTTATTGTATTTCCCACACTTCTTTCTCTGATGATGCAAAGGAGATGCAGACATCTCCGAGGATGTGCATGACAGAAGAGCAGCAAGTGCACAGAAGAAGAGGATGTTTTAATTAACAGGAAAAGGAGAAACCATGCCTCTGGTGACAAATGCCAAATGGGGCTTTAATACCTTAGGTGTAGAAGAAAGGAAATGGATTTCCACAGCATGCAATATTATCTTTTTCTCTGCACTAGAATACGAGGAGCTAAACAAACCCTTCATCCCCACTAGCAGCAGCAGCAGACAGCTGGCACTTCAGCCACAGAATCAGCTGGTTTGGAAAAGACTTCTGAGATCACTGAGTCAAACCTAGGACCTAACACCACCATGTCAGCTTGACCATGGCACTAAGTGATGTGTCCAGTCTTTTCTTAAACACCTTCAGGGATGGTGACTCCACCACCTCCCTGGGCAGTCCATTCACCCTTTGAAGTCTAATCACCCTTTCTCTGCAGAAATTCTTCCTAATGTCCAACCTAAACCTCCTCTCATGCAGCTTAAGACTATGTCCTTTAGAACATTAGATCTTTCTTTCCTGCATAGATGGCCCTTCTTGAATACCTGTGTAACAAGTGCCTTAACATACTTTACAACTGCCCTCTCTGAGTCATGGACACTGAGAACCAAGTGATGTCCCTGGTAGGAAGCAACGCCAGAGCTGCAGGAGGGCTGTGTGTCTGGCCACACATAGCAAGATCAGCATCCACCCATTTGCATCACTGCTGCGTGGTTGGATTTTGGGGGACTTGAACCAGGATGCCTGATTGTTCCTTCCACCTGAGACCATAGATAGCAATCCACATTTGCATTATGCTACTGAAGGATCCTCTCCTTGTCATGAAATATTCATGCCCACCTCCAAAAGGGGTCCAGCACAGCAAACCTGTGTGTTCCTCTGCAGACAGGCAATTTGTGCTGCAGAGTGTGCCATGGGCTTTGCTGGGAGGTCGAGCCAGATCCAGACAGCTGATCTCTGACTTTGAGGAAATAAAACAGAGATGAAAAGAAGCAGCAAAACCCCAGGAGGTGCATTTGAGATTTAAGCCTTTCCAGGCAGGAAAGCACCAGCAGATAGTCTGCAGCATGCAGCCTAAGCAGTGCAGGAGAGACGGGTCTTGAGAGCACCCCAAATGCTGAAGTCCTTTCTCAGGTTGGAAAGATTGTTCCTGAGCCATCACAGGTTGGCTCTGTTGGACATAGTGGAAGCTTCTAGCAGGTCTCACAGAAGCTACCTCTGTGGTTTCCCCCCCACCCCGAAAAAACCCAGGCTGTGTTAAACCAACACACTGATAAATTTCCTGCCTGTTTCTGTGGGAAAGTTGGTGTGGTGACTGCTGTGTGGTGGAGAGGCAGACAGGAGACTCTGCTCCAGGCTCTCGACTATCACCTTCTTGCTGTCTTTTGTTTTGTTCAGAAAATTTGTGCTTTGACCTCACAGATTAAGAACATGCAAGAAAGTTGCAAACAATTACAAAGACATCTTTTAATAAATTGTCATTTGTTTACTTCTTTGCTCCTTAAATAATTGTGCCCTGGTGTTTTCCAGCACACTTAAATTGAGCAAGAGGCTGCATTTGCAGGCGGAAAGAACAGTGGCAGAGGGGAGGAGCAAGATTTCAGCAAGGGAACCTGTGAGGACTACTGCTCTGGAATATAATCAAGACAAAATTGCTACATTTTACTTGGACATGAATTGAAGTGGGAGGTGTTTGTTACTGCCAGTGCAGTTTTCTTCATACCCAATTCTTCCACAAAAGGTTGAATGGTTAAGCGTTGACAGTGTATCTGTTAAGATTGGTTCTAGACACCAAATGTTCTTGAAAATAAAAGAAGCATGTGCTTGTCCTTCATCTTCCCAGCCATTCAGCTCCCAGGACGATGGAGAAAAGCCACGGAGCAGCCCACATGCACACAAATGGCCTAAGATTTGCCACATAAAGGGCTTCTCTGTATGAAAGGTGCAGCAGACTGAGGAACAAGAAGTTCCCTGAGGATGACATCAGTCTTTCTTCTACTGACAATATAAGGCTTCAAGTAAAAGTCCCAGAAAATATCTCCAAGAATAGCTCTTCCCAATGTTTAATTTTCCTCTCCCAGTTTGTGTTTTCTTTTTACAACTGCATTTCTGTCCTACCTCCCATGGCAGCTACCTTGCACTTGGAGCACACAGTCAGCCTACTTCCTCAGAAAGATCCTGCACCCAGCAGATAGCACTGGGGTCACTGCAGATTACAAGCACTAGGAGAGGAATTCCCAGGAAAGACATGAATACGATCTTCCTCCAAGGTCACGCACTCTGTTAATCAAAGGAAGGAAAAAGAAATAGAAAGGCCAAGGCAGCCTTCCCACTTGACTCCCTTTAATTAGTAACCATCTGGTTTTGAGAAGAGCTGTCAGCCAATGTAGAGCATTTGGCAAGTTTCCTCAGCGGCTGCTCTCCTAATGTCAATTCTTCTTGGAAAGGCTTTAAGCCCCAAGATGCCAAAACAAAATGAAAAACAAAAGAGAGGGCACAAGAGTGAAAAGGAAGAACAAGGATGCAGTATAGCCCAGCAGACAGAGTGAGATATTCCCCAGTTTCACTTCTAGATCAGGGAGCAAACTACAAACACTGCAGGCCATCCGATAGCTGAGAAACATTCCACACAGCCAGCCACCTGGAAGGAACTGCAAGATTTCAAGCACCATTCTCAAACAAGCAATTACAAATCCCTCATCTCAGTGTTCTGTCCCAATTCCAATTTTAGCAGTGACTTTCTATCTTCCAAATTTCCTCGCCTCAATTTCTTTGTTCCAGCTCCTGTGCAATGGAACAGTGTATTTACATGTGCTGCTCCAGCAAGGTGTTCATCTACTAGGAGTGGCATAGGCAATTTTACGAATCAAATTCATCACGCTTGGCATCTTCTCAAATTTTGTCCTGATTCCACCATGCTCTGCTCGAACAGAGGTGCCTCTGCTCCAATAGAGGGGTGCTGCTGCTCTCCACCAAAAACCCCATGGGTGCAAAGGGAGCACTCCACCTAGCTTTGGATGGCATCAGGAAGCACACTAACTGTTCTGCACAAGTTCTCAGGAGGCACAAGTGTTCTGCACAAGTTCTCAGGCACAATCTGACAGCACAAGGCCTTTTGGTCATTGCAGGGAAATAGCCACACTAGTAGCAAAGCTAGGCAGCAGGAGCTGGGCTGCAGCAGTTTTGTGACTGCTGCCTCCCTCATTAAGATGCAGCACATAGCTCAAACAGCTTTTAGATTACTCCTTCCTGACTCTAGGACATCATGTATGAGGCAGAGCCTTGCATACTTGCTTCTCCTGATCCCTCTGAGTCCCCAGCACATGGCAAACTACATTTTGAACAGTTCCCTTAAGTTCTGTGTGCAGACAACCTTCTTCTCACTTTTGCAAAGAAGCAGAATTATCCTCTTCTCTCTAAAATAGCATCATACACACACTACCTTCTTTCCTCACAGATGCATTCAAATTCTGCAGTACCCTCTTGTAATCGGGTGCACCACACTCACAGCCCCTCTACTCATTCCCACCCCACTTTCCATACAGTGCTTGGGCTTCCCACAAGGCATGTGTAGTAGTCAGCCCCTTTCCACAGACTGTGGTATTGGGGTTCTAGTACAGCTGAAGGAGCAGAGGATTCCCCTGTTAAACACATTAGAGCCAAGCTACAAAGAGGGAAGATATTTCCAAATGCATTTCTGCAGATCTCTCCCTTGTTGCAAAAGAGTCAAAGACCCAAACCTGTGAGGTCCTCCCACTGTACCTGCCCTGTCAGAGTAGCAGAGCTGTAATTTCATAGGTTTCTGACCAGTTAGAGAAAAGCAAGCATAAAATTCCATATTAAAGCCTCTGAAACCACCAGGGATCTGCATGATTAGCCACCTCACATGTTTCCAGAGGGGCAGATGAGTAGGTTTCAGCTGCCCTGACCTGCACAGAGCTGTGCGATATCCTCACTTGCTGTCCCAGGAGCTGCACTAGATTTGTGCTTGGCTAGAATGCCCACTGCTGATGGGACAGCAGGGGATCAAGAACGCTCTCACATCCACTTCTTGTCTGAGAGAGGTGCCTAGGCAGGCCAGAGAGAAACACATGGGTGATCAGACCTGGACCACCTCTTCTTGACACTGCCAATTTACACCAAGGAACCAAATGCAAAAGGTTGTGGATACTGTTCCTCTTTTTCCTAGCCTTGGCTGGGGAAAACAAAGCTTTTCCTTGACACTATGTGCTCCATTCAAAGCCATGGGAGCCTATGTGCAAAACTTCTCTCTTATGCCTCTCCTCCAAAGCCTTTCTTCCTTGATGATTAGCATTATACAGAGTGCCCAACTGCCAATGCCAGTGCAACTTCAGGAAGAAATCTATTTCTCTCCTTCAGCTCTTAATTAGCATGTGAATTTTAATTACATTTCCCATTTTCATGACAAAATATGTCTCTCCCCTTCACTTGCCCCTCCCTGAGATCATTACAAGAGCTCTTAATAATAATCACCATCATCTGTCTACTCTGAGACCAAGGCAGGGGGGCACCTGTTCCATCTTCCCAAGTTACCCTATTCCACCTAGCCCCGGGGTCATTCAGCCCTTGGAGAGCCACATGCTCTAGTCCTGTGACGATGGGGAGGGGTGGAAGCAGTGCTAACGTGTTGGCACGACATATTGCCAGGGCTGGATCATGCCTTAAGGCTTTGGCTGCAGTGAAAGACACTATAATTCAAAGATAGACACAGTCAGTTTGGGGCAGTATTAAGGATTCTCTTGTTTTCAGAAGAATGGACCATTTTCCTGCTGAAGCTCTATCCTCCCTGTCCATACAAAGCACAGCAAACGTTGCTAGGGAGCTCTGCAGTAACTCTCAGCTGGCTCACAGATCTAGGCAGTAAAAAAACAGCAAAACTTCCTCATAGATCTCCCAACTCTCATTGCTGCAGCCACTAGAAAAGCAATACCTTAGTAAATCACAAAGCATCCATTTTCTGGCAGAAAGTGAAAACTGAGGAGGAATCAGCCCCTATCCATCTTGATGGGAGCAGGGAAGACGCAGATACAATGCACCCAAGCATGGACCTGGTGCAGTCAGGTTTCCACTAAACTCAGGCATTTGTCTGAAGGTAGCTCAAACCACTACAACTCTCCTCACAAATCTAAGAGCCTCATTCAGATGCAATCCATCACAGTGGGGTGACTGAGTCCTACACTTCATCAACCTTGTGTTTGCAAACTCAAAATCAGAATCAGCTCTCTCAGATTGACTATTTTATCTGAATGTACAAAAATCACCAAGCTGCTGGTGGCTTTGTCCACTTACAGAGATCTGGAAAATGAGATTTTCTGTAGTTGTTACTTCACCCCTCAGGCTTTCAGTGCTCCTTGATGACAATCTCTATCCCTCCCAGAAGCAAACTGGGAGGTAAGGTAATATGGAAGTGAATAACAAGCTATGCAATGTTTGCAGACAGAAGACAGAGAGCTGCCCACCTCTTCCATTGCTGAGTTCTGAAGAATTAGCAATAGCTCACAAAGCAGACATGACATCAGGCCCTGAGGACAGAGACAGTAAGGGCAGCATCGAGGTGACCACGATACAAAAACATACACTAAGTATGGCCCAGATACAGTCCACAAGGCAAAGATTGAATGATCCAGTTGTACAGCTAAGTGCATCACGAATATCTTGAACAGAAGGAAGAGCTCCCTGCAGAGCTCCATGCAAGCGCATGGAAGCTCCAAGCATGTCATAAGCACAGACAGTGTATCTGCTGCTTGCAGAAAACCTTATTCCTCCTCATAAGTGTGGCAGAAGGGAGACAATGTCCCTTTAAATGTGACTAAAGTGTTGTCAATGGATCTGCCATGGTAGAGGAGTTAATCCCCCCCCAGCCCCTCTCAGCCACTGTGATGGGATAATTAGATGCGAGGGCTCACCACAGATGATGCTCCAGTTGCTTAGCAACTAATGGTTTCCATAGAAACAGCAAAGCACAGCCTTCGGAGCAGCAAGTGAGCAGTGCAGCAGGGCAGGCAAAGATGCCTTAAACTCCTGCACTGATCCTCTCCTCTAGAATCATTCAGAGACCTAGAGGTATTAGGGGAATGAGAAGGGGGTGCCTTAAAGATACAATATCCCTGTTTCAAGCAGTAGTGTTAAGAGAATGGTTTTTATCAAACTAAACCTTCACTGATATGGTCCTCCTAATCTCAGTGACTCTCAGCTAGCAAGATGATCAGGATTGAATCACAGAGATTCATATGTGGTCTTACACAGAGGTTTAAGCCCCAACATGTGGGTCATCCTGTTGTAAGCAGCTGAGTATGATTCCAGCATCAATTCTTGCACCTGGGGTCTGAGAGGGAAACACACAAAACCACACACAAATATATTTGCATTTTCAACATTGTCACAAAAGCAGCATTTTACAGGCATTCAGCCTGGTCCTGAACTAGCAGGCAAAGGAGGTTTCCTCTTGATTTTGCAGCTTCACAATACAAAAATGACTACAAAGCATGGAGAGCTTCACCAGAATAACAAAGGTCAGATTAATTAACCTTTACTCAAGACTGTCATCTGGTACTTCCTTCAACGTGACCAATTCCTACTGCTTTATTATCCTACTGCTCCCAGCACTAAGTCAGCATACCACTGTTTCTGAGCATCACAGCCACCACCTGCAGCACCTGCACTAAATACCATGCATGTGCTGTGCAGCTGCACTGCTGTGAGGCATGATCCTGTCACCTTGTAAGCTGAGTAGAGACATGCTCTGTATTTTGCTAAGAGAGCTCTGGGACACTGAGATGGGGCTGTAGATTCTGTGTTATGTAGTCTGCTCCAGGCCAGGGACAGGCTGCATCACTGCCTGCTTGAAAATGACAGCCCTGTGTGTTAAAGCTTTGCAAACCTCTCCAGTCCTGATGGCACAGAAGGAAGTAAAGAAACTCACGTAACAAAAACAAGCCCTGCTTTCCTCTCTTCTCCATCCAGCCTCACACTTGTGACATCATCCCTTTTACAGGGAGCAAGCAGCCTGTGCCTTGGGCACTGGCTGAGGAATCCAAACTCAAACTGCTTTTCTCCTCCCTTGCCTAGTAGGAGACTGGCAGTATGCATTTCACTCTGCCATGTGCCATCTCTCTTGGCAAAGAAATGGAGAACAAGGCAGACCCCTCTGTCACTGGGGCAATAGCTGTGCCAGGAGGTCACCTGCTGGTGACAGGGAGCCAGGCTGCACTCTGGAACCCCTGTGTGCATTAGTCAAAACCACAGAATCCCAGACACTGAGGCTCCTTCCCCGTGTCACTGCAGTGTTACCTCACCTACCCACAAACCTGGGGATGCTGGTTGCAACACCCAGGAGGGTGGAGCATCCCACTGGCCCATTTAGCTACAAGCAGGTCTCCTGCCTGGAGCCTTGTCCTGGTCCACTCAGCACTTCATGAAGGTACCAGAGAAGAGACAGTAAAAAACCTGTGGGCCATTTCAGACTCTGTCCCCTATGGCTTTCAAAGTGGGAAATCAAAGGGAAATGATGTGCTTTGTTCCACGGGGGAGCGGCAGGAAAGGTGAGCAGAAACGAGCCTGGCGGAACCAGTCGCTTCAGTCATCTGCTAGCTCACCTTTGAAGTGGTTTTAAAAATCACAGAGGAGGGGCAGATATGAGTTCAGCTCTTTTACTTCAACTTCACAGAATTTGAAGACGTGGAAGGTAAGAGGCCACCTTTCCCCCACCAGAAAAATAGTGTATCCATTCAGAGAGAAGAGAATACAGCTAATAAAACAGGCCGTGATGCTCATCAAGTACATCTGTGGTGTTCTTACATCCTGAGGAGGCTATGAACAGCTACAATGACAGCAGCATCTACTTATGGTACCATCAAAGACATGTTAGTCATTTGCAGGAATAACTGGGCATCCTGACACAGCCCTGGGTCCTGTGCCAATGGAGCAAGCATCTCTCACCAGTCACAGCCTTCTCTCTGTTTCGCGTTCCCTGTCTGTACTTTCCCTGCTGCCTCTCTTTAACAGAAAGGATTGTTTCTAACCCCAGCCCATGCAAATCCTGGGGGCTCTGTCTGTACTACACAGCATCAGCTATTTACTGCAGCACAAGGAACTGAAGCAATGCCAGCAGAGCAGGAGTGGCCTGGTGTGATGATAAGCCAGGCATCTACTGTACACCCTGTACTAGGAAGAGGGGGAAAAGGACCACTTACTTAATTGGAAATTAATCTGTTTTCTACTACAAGGGAAAAAAAATTATATAAAGCCCACAGTTGCTTGGCATAACCTCAAGGCTCCCCACCAAATCCACTGAGCTTGCTTCCAAACAAATGCCATTGGCTGGGCAAAGCCCTAACAAGAGATGATACCCTTGATACTCTCATCTTGCCACAGAAAAGCTTTCGGGGCTGAGGAATGCCACGGCCATCAAGCCAGACTTCTGTAACAACTCTGAATTGGAAGCCAAGTTAGAGAGCTACCCTATCTTCAGGAGAGCTTGCACCTAACATTCTTCAAAAACAGGAGAAAACACAGGGTCTCTGGCTTGTGAGAAGACCCCAAAGAGCACATTCACATGAAGCCATGGCTGAAGGCATATACCTACACCTTACATGCATACACAAAAGTCAGACACCCTGAGAAGCAATTGAGCACAGGGTACTTTGGCCTTCTGCATGTGACAGCATGTTCTATCTTTTGTTCAACCTTCTGAAGCTAGAGAGGGGCCAAAAAATGATGTTACAAGCATGAGCTCCTGGATAAACCATAAGGAACTGGCAGATTAGCAGATTTACATTCAATTTGCCACAAATCAGCTCTATCAGTCTGATCAAAATCTCCCTGGGAATGCAAGGGTGGCAAGGCAACGCTCAGGGGTTACATGCTTTCATGCAGAATACACAGCATACAAACCATTGAGACTAGGATTCAGTAACTGAATAGCCAAAGGGAAAATTAAGGCTTTTTAGCCTTTTCCTGTACTTTGGGGAAAAGTTTGTGGTTACAAACATACATATTTAAAACATATTTAGGCTTTAAGCTGGAAACCAACATTTCTGTTTCCAGTCTTGCTAGCTTTTTTGAACCAGGCAAGGCAGACCACAGGATTCCTTTCCTTCTTTACCTGTGTGTGTTTTGGCAGCACCTCCAATCTCTACCAGTAGGAAATAAATATTACCAAAGGGGGTATGCTTTCCATCTCTGCAGCAGAGGCAGGAAAAATTAGCAAAGTCTTTTCACACCTTTTTTTGTTTTGAGAATGGTCTAAGTACTACTGTTCAGGGCTTCCCTTGGTGATGCAAGGCATCATACATAATATATCTGATCCCTCCCCTTCCCCAGTAATACCTACCACTTCTGAACACCAGGACAGCCTCCTCCAAGGACACAGAAACCCAGGGAAAAATGGGAGAAAGAAAACTAATCATCTGCAGCCTGTTTCTGCTACCAGCCCAAAAAGTTCTGCAGCAATTTCTCACCTGCTTTATTGCTCTGTAATTAGCTTTTGCTGGAGAGCCTCAACCGAACTCTAGGGGTACAGATTCCAAACAAGCTACAGGTGACAATTACTCCCTGCAAAATGCCAGCTCACACGGCCTCTGGTGGCCAAGTTACAGGTTCTGGTTATCCTCCTCCACTACCAGGCTGCTCTTCTCAGGGCAGCTCCTGGGAAGTAGCACAGAGAACTGTGTTTTCCCGTGGACAAGTTGTCCTGGGGTGACTTTATGATGCTTGTATCCCCATTTGTCTGTTCTGTTTACACTGGATATTAAGTTCTACATCTTTAAGACTGGTTCTGAGCGCAAACGGGGGGAAAGAAGTGTGGAGTTCACTTGCAGAAACTGCACTCACTCCTCATTCTGCTCCTGGACTGTATTGTCTGTGGACAGATAGTGAGAGAGAGCTCCCCTTTGCTTTTTAATTAGTTTTTTGCTGGCTGAGGCAGAGAAGTTCCCTGGAATGTTTTTGGTTTTGTTTTGTTTTTTCTTGGAACTGTTTAAACCTGTTCTAGACTGAAGACCCAGAGAGACACCAGGAGCTCATGCCTGCAGCCCACAGGGGCCCAGCATGGCATTTTCCAGCACTGCAGGGACCGATAAGAGACTGGGCGAGCTGAGCTACAACCCACAGCAAGGACTTTCTCAGTTTTGCCATCTCTCTTCAGAACGACGAGAGGGTTTATTGCTCAATTTTTGTTTTATTTTTTTAAATGCTTGTGAACACTTTACTTGTTGAATAAACAGTTTTTTCCACTCTTCTCTAGGAAAATTTATTCCCAAACTGGTTGGGGGAAGGGCCGCTTGAATTTGCTTTCTAGAGGGACCCCATTCAGAGGTTTCCTTCCAAAATTTGCCCTAAGTCTGTATGCAAATCCATATATTCTTCTGTCTTTTACTCACATTGGTGCCTCACACATTGCCCCACGTGTCTTTCAAAAGCCATGCCTGGCTGAAAAACAAGCAAGTCAAGAGACTTCATCCGCAAGCAAGGTCTACCTATTTTAGGACTTCTTCTACACCACCACCGCCCCCCCGCCCCGCAAAATACTGACATTGTTCTGAGATTATTAACATGACTGCATTCAGTCTAGCACTCTTGAGTGAGTTTATTTCTGAAGCACTAAAGTTAAGTGGGTAGGTGAAATGTCTGTGTGAAAGTGCACATAGATAATCATAGGTTTGGTGGGTTACCATGCCTCAGCTGATGCATACAGCACTGTGAGGGTTTGACTCCAGGAAGGAAAGGAAAACCAACTTTATGGTGCAACAGGTCAACAGATATGTGGTAAATTATTAAAATATATGAGCCAGCTTGTTTGCTAGCACATCCTAAGTTAAATACCAAACTCCACTCTCAGGAAGGGACAAGAGCTTTGATTGGGGCACGCACAGAGTTTTTGAGGAAAGCAGCCAACCGAGTGGGTCCTGCTTGTACCTGAGGATCATAACAGGGACAATGTAGTTTCCGCTAATGACTGAACTTTGTCACACAAGGTAGAAAAAATGTGTGATTGTAGTCTTTTGCAGTCTAGCAAAAGCAAAATCATACTGATTGATACTTGTAGATTGCCTAAAAAAACCCTAAGCGAACCTTGATACGGTACAAATGACCACATTATTGAAGAGGCAAAACTGAGCATCCTAGATCCTCTGAGAAGAAGGTTTTCTTTTCAAGAAAAGCTTGGTCTGTGTGTTCAACTTATTTTTCAACATCTCCTCTCAAAAGAGCCAAACGCTGAGAATAGCAACAGCAAAAAGTGCAGGAACATTTGTCCTCAAGCCTGGTGGAGCAAACCTGCTGTGGGAAAAAGCAGCTTTACCTTTTCTTTCATCATACAGAAAACCCGAAATAACTAGAAACCAAACCTTTGCTGCAACGGTCACAGAATTCACCCTTACGCTGAGATTCTCCCAACACCATGGCACTAACATTATGGCACAATTTTGTTTCAGCAATTGCCAGAAGCAGCCTCTTTCTGTTTGCCTCCTTGTTCAGACAAGCAACAACTCCCTGATGCACTCCTCCACTACAAGCATAACCTCTGTCCTCCTACAAAATGCTCCACATACGTAGAGTCTGAAATCTGATTCCTGCTGGTACTAAGCCAAGGATTGGATTTTGGTTTGTGGCTCTGTTTCCATCCTCATTGCCTATCTCCCCACTGCACACGCAGAATAGTGATGGCAAGTATGTGAATAGGATGAGTATGTACCGCGAACATCTATTCATAACACAAACCAAGCCAGTACAGAGTCACCAGGACACCGGGTTTAGGAGATGACACCATGCCATGTAGAGATACCTCCAACCAGCAGGGATGGGTCACCAGACCAGCCAAGAAACCGGTTTAATTAAACCAACCTAGTGAGACAAACAAGACAGGCTACACTAACCACAGACCCCTCATCACACTCATTGCTCAGCAATACAATACCTGCAGCTTAACGTGGATAAAAGACTGAGGCAGCAGCACTAGTGCCCAAGCAGTTGTTACGGCCCAAGTAACAGTTGCAACTTTCTCTCTTTCTCTCTCCCTGTTTTGCACTGTGCAGGGCAGGTCTGTGTAGTTAATATGATCTGAGTCACTGTAGCAGTCACAAAATCAATTGGGTTAGAAAAGACTTCTGAGATCATTGAGTCCAATCTAGGACGAAAGACTACCATGTCAACTAGACAATGGCACTAAGTGCCATGTCCAGTCATTCCTTAAACACCTCCAGGAATGGACTCCACCACCTCTGTGGGCAGCCCATTCCAGTATCTAATCACCCTTTCTCTGCAGAAATGCTTCCTAATGTCCAACCTAAACCTCCCCTGGTGGACCTTAAGACTATGTCTTCTTGTCTTATCCCTGATAGCCTGGGAGAAGGGACCAACCCCCCCCCTGGCTCCAGCCTCCTTTCAGGTAGCTGTAGAGAGTGATAAGCCTCCTTTTTTTCCAGGCTAAACAATGCCAGCTCCCTCAGCCGCACCTCGCAGGACACACGCTCCAGACCCTGCACTAGCTTCGTTGCCCTTCTCTGGATATGAGCCACATATCAGAGATAGCGAGGGCTGTCAGTGCCACACGTGACCGCGCAGGGCACCGTTCAGCCCGAGCGCGGCAGTTTGCGGGGCGTGCCCACACTGCATGGCCGCGCTGAGACGCGCAGGATGCTCCGCTCGGAGGGGCCGGGTCTCGGCGCCGCGCCTGCGCTCCGCGGCGCGGCCGCCATGGCCGTGCACTACTGCGGGCTGTGCCGCCGCAGTGCGTTCACGGGCCGCCGGCACCTGTACAGCGCGGGCCATCGCCGGCGGCTGCGGGAGGCGCTGGCCCAGCTGCAGGAGGCGGCGGGGGCGGCGCGGGCAGCGGC
>VZUI01045674.1:51739-62580 GCA_013401135.1 Cettia cetti | reverse complement strand
ATCCCTTGTCCCCAGTCCCTCTCCAGCTCTCCTGGAGCCCCTTTAGGCCCTGGAAGGGGCTCTGAGCTCTCCCTGGAGCCTTCTCTTCTGCAGGTAAGCACCCCCAGCTCTCCCAGCCTGGCTCCCTGGGCATCCTCATGGCCCCCTCTGGATCCTGCTCTGAGGCTGCTGGTACAAACCACGAAATAGAGGAAATATTGCACTAGATTGCCCTAGGCTCCCATCAGGTCCTGCAGTCTGTTTTTTCTGAAGTGGAGGTGGAAAACAAAGAAAGAACGCGCGCGCACACACACACACGCAGAGACTGCTACAACAACCTGAAGTGTTTTCCTCTTGAAGAGCCCTTCCTCCTGGGAGCAGAGCAGAAGTCAAGCAGGCACTCAGCCCTCCACCTCTGTGCTCAGGGCTGCTCGGGGAGAGCTCAGGGAGGGCACTGCCATCCTCCCACCCGCGGGACCAGGGCTGGGGAGCAGCGCTGGGGGGCTGCGATCTGTCAGAGGCACACCCTCCACTCGGAGCAAGAAATGTCAAGGAGAATTAGGGAGATGACTGGAGGCTTGGAGTGCAATGGGAAGCAACTGCTGTTCCTAAGCAGGATGTGACTATTCAGCCTTGCTAATCAGATTTCGGGGAATGCTCAGCTGGCTCTTGCTGTAGGGAGCTCGGGGTGTGTTGTGGGGGACAGGGTCTGTGTTCCAAGGGGGAAGGAGAAAGCTCCCGATTCAATGCCCAGAGAACTGGTTTTGTTGGTGGAGCAGTGGGGAGAAAGGCCATTTGGAAAGCTGTGTATCCCCATCATGGCTCTCTGCAGGTCACCTAAAGCACTCAAGGCAAGGCTGGGTGCCCCCTGAGGGTGTCCAAACCCAGCCTTACCCTAGCAGCTGTGCTGGCTGGGGGTGACCCTGATGCCAGAGCCGTGGGCAGTTGGCCACTCTGAGCCTCAGCGTGTCAGTGCCAGCAGGAAAACCAACCACATCCAGCACCCCCATTCCATCTCCATCCAGCTGGCTTCGGCCCTGCCCTGCCCCCCCTTCCCTAAGCATCCTTTTGATCCTAGGAGCTGCGGTTCAGGGATCAATCCTTGAGCCATGGGGAGTGGGGATCCTTCTCACCAGGCATTAATTAGCAGAGGCTCGTGGGATTTTTTTTTTTAAATTTTTTTTTTTAATTTTTTCACGGTTTGTTCCGTGGTGATTCCAGGGAGGAATAAAGTTTACTTCCACTCCCCAGCGCTCGGAGAAAGCAGCTTCCGTCAGCACTGCCTGTGCTCTCGGCTGTGCTGGATATGGCAGGGCTATTTTTAGAAGCCAGGGTTGCCATGGCAACCCAGTGTATTTTTTCTGTTAAATATAGCAGCTGTTGCAGGGAACTCTTGTCCTTCTCGTTGTAAAGGCTGTGTTTCTGCCCCCTGACAGAGCTCAGGGTATTAGAGGTGGATGAGAAGGGATGATTAAATAAGTGGAAGCCCAGAAGAAACCGTGGATCTGTAATTACACGGAGGGGTTTGGGATGCAGCCGTGTGTGTCTGCAGCTGCTGCATTGAAAACAGTGTGGGGATAGGGATAGGGGAGCTTTTCCATGTGGGGCTCCATGAAACCACCTAGCCCCTCTGTCTCCAGCTGCCCAGCCTGCCTGGCTTTGGCTGTTCTGGTCTCTGTCCCTTCCAGGAGCCAGCCTGGTCCTGGCTGTGCCCATCAGGACTTGTCCTGGCTGGGAGGAGACGTGGGGGGTGTCAAACAGGCATTGCCATCTGAGAGGGGGGAAGGAGCCTCTTTTGGGAAAAAAACCCAGTTTTATTCCTCCCTGCACCTCAGGAGCCTGGAGCATAGGTTGGTGGTGCAGGTATGGGGCCTGGAGCTGCCTCCATCTCCTGCTGGTGATGGACACCTCAGCGGGAGCAGTGGGAGAGGTGCAGGTCCCATCTCCTGCAGGGCCAGGCCAGGGATGCACACAGGTGGGAATGCTGTGAGACTGTGTTGCATCCCAAAGCAGTAACATTCCCCAGCTTTGGGGTTCAGTGGGAAGCAAACCAACTCTGTTTCTTTCTTTTTTAAATTATTTTTTTTAATTTATTAGATCTGTGTAAGGTGCCAAAGCATCCCATCAAAGGGCTGGTTTCCATCTCCTTGGAGGAGGGAGAAGGAGAGGGGTGGGCCAAGGGCAATCTGTCATGGGAGATGGAGATCTTTTTTTTAATTAACTAGCCTTTGCCTCATTAAACGAAGAAAGAAACCAGAGCACAGCAGATACGAGCAGGGCTCAGGATCGCAGAAAGTTTCCTTAAAAAGTGGATGCAACAACAAACAAATAACCAAATTTAAATCAGCTTGAGTTTAAAGTATCTGTGGAGGTCACTGTGACCAAGGCTTTGAACAGAAATAACACATTTCTGGGAGCTTTATCTGCTCCCTGAGCTATCATGAGTGGCATCTATTGCTGGGGATGTTATTGCTTTTCTGAATTTAATAGCAGGAGCAGTGCTTAAGCAAGCAGAAAGCTGCAAGGGAAGAGCTGCCTCTGTGGCTACTGGGGGCTGGAGTTCACCTGCTCCCCTGCAGGGTGGTTTGGAGGGATGGGGCATTTTGAAGAGTCAGGGATTTAGGAGGATGGAGGATGGTGTCAGATGTTGCCTGTTCCCCTGGAGCTAGAGCTTGCTGGAGCATCCTCTAGCTGAGGGCATAAATACAGGACTCATCCCTGAGGAAGTACTGCCCGTAACAAAGGAAGGGAAGGCTGGCACATCACATTTGAAGATTTCCTTGCATTCCTTCAAGGGAGGGGGTTGTCAGGAGTTTGTGGCCCAGAAAATGTAGCTTGCAGCTGGGAAGGAGGTTCAGGGCAATCATTTCAGATGCTGCTTTGGTTTAAATCCAGCAAGGGGTGGAGGGAGGACAGTGGAGTGGGCACAACTCCAAAAACATGTGTTTGTACATGGAATGGTTTGGGTTGGAAGGGCTTTTAAAATCTATCCAGTTCCACCCCCTGCCATGGGCAGGGACACCTTCCACTATCCCAGGGTGCTCCAAGGCACATCAGCTACATCCCCAGTGCTAGGCAGGTGGGTCACAGGCCCACCTTTCTCCATGCCCATGGGGCACTGGTCATCCCGCTGGTTCCACTCTGCTGGTGCCAGAGGCAGAGTTTCCCCAAGAACGGGTATTTATTAAAGCTCCTGCTCTGCTTATATGTCCACTTCCCTGTGTATTCAGTGGTCACCAGGGTGTTTATGCTCCCTGCTTTCCCCAGATTGATTTATGGGTATATTGTAATCCTTCCATTGTGTGGCTGAGCTGCTCCAGGCACCATGGGGCAGGCAGCAGTCCTGGGAGGTTTTCCCTTTCTCCCTGAGTGTTGGCTGGTCCATCCCTTGGCCATTTGCAGGGATTTGTGTGAGGAAGGATCATGGCAGTGTCACACTCTGCCTGGGACAGTAGAAGGTATCTGGAACAAGATGGGATTTAAGGTCTCTTCCAACCCAAACCATTCTGGGATTCTGGGATTTTCTGATCCTGTGATCCAGCCCCAAAGCACTGAAGGCTGCAGCCAGACACAAAGCTCCTCCGTGAGGAGAGACGAGGGAGCTTGGAGCACCCAGTGTACTGAAGAGACGCATCAGCACCTGCTCCCAGCTGGAGGAGAAGGAAGGAGTGCTGGGAGTTCCCTCCCCACAAGTGCAGAGGTAAGGGGAGACAGGATCTCAAAACCTCCAGGAGGGTCTCCCAGATACCCCTGTCATCAAGTCTGTACCTAATTGGGAAGGAAGTTTCGAGGCTGACAGTCCCACCCACCATCCCTGCCGGAGTCACTGCAAGGGCTGTTCTGGAGGTTCTGTTCTGACGTTGCCTGTTTTCAACATAGTTTTGGTTTTTTTCCCTGGGGAACATGTGAATATCAGAGGAATTTCTATTTGTTGTAGCCTGAAAGTTGATGGTTCTGCTCTTCCCTTTCCAAGCTCAGCCTGTATCAGTCCTCAGTGTGTTTGCCAGCCCATCCTCAGCACCTTCTGCAGCAGTAGCATATTTGGGGAAATTTTCCAAGAGAGCAGTGTCCACAGTAGTGCTGATTCAAGGGGAAAGTCCATACTTGCTGTGAGAAAACTTCTGAGCACCAAGAAAACAGGGAGCAAGTCCAGGCTGTGGACTCCCCATCCCTGGAAGTGTCCAAGGTCAGGTTGGATGGGGTTGGAACCACCAGGGATAATGGAAGGTGTCTCTCCCCATGACAGGGGCTGGGACAAGATGATGTCTTAAAATCCTTTCCAACCTAAACCATTTCATGATTTCCAATTAGTACCAAAGGTCTCCACTGTCCCTATAGGACTGTGAGTTTGACTCAAGCTGTGGCAGGAGCTGAGGAAGCAGCAGAATGAGTTTCCTGTAGGATTGTAGCCCTGTTGGCTTCCAACCCACCCTAAACCCCAGGCACCATGGAGACCCTGTAATCAGATGTGCTTGTGCCTTCAGCCTAATTAGGGGGTTTAATTATTTTTATTTTTTAGTTTTAGCCCCCCCAAACCCTTCCCTGAGTCCCTTCTAGGGGGAGATCCCAGGAAAAGGGTTGTGTGAGCAGCCTCACCACCCCAGAAAGTGCGAGGAGCATTGGGGGAAACAGATGTCAAAACCTCTCCTCCTCCAACACAGAGCTCCTCCAAGGCAGGAGGAGCCTCTCTGGGAAAGAGACAGGAGCAGCTGGAGCAGAGGCAAGGCCAGACGAGATGATGCCTGAGGGTTATTTCATATTCCTGTTCAATGAGAACCCGGAGCAGCCCCTTCCTCCCTCATGGGGCAGCAGCTCCAAGCACCTGCAAGGCCTGGCCAGTTCTATACTCCAGGAAGGATGAGCTGTCCCCAAGAAATGGCCATGAGAGGGTTTTATTCAGGAGCCGGGAGTGCTGTGCTGAAGAGCACGATAAAACCAAGGGGTGTTAGACACGCACAAATTGGGCCAAGGGTAGGTGCTACCCCAGGATAGTTTGTTGGGAAGTTAAGGATGGATGTGGGTAACAGCATCTCCCTTCCCTGCAGAGAATTTTCCATGTTCAAACCAAAACCTGTTGTTTTGTCTGGGTGTTGAAAGTTTTTCTGGGGTTTTGGGGGGTGGGGTTGTTTCTGGAAGAGGTTTTTTAATTTTAAGGGGGTTCTGGGGTGGGGTTTGGTCTCATTTGCATTTGTTTTTTTGTTTTTTTGTTTGTAGGGGTTTGGGTTTTCTTGTTTTGTTTTGGGGTGGTTTTTTAGAGTTAGGGTTTTTGTTTCATTTTTGGGGTTTTTTTTGTGTGGGTTGGTTTGTTTGGGGACCTTTTTTGGGATTTTTTTTTTTTTTTGAGTTGGTTTTTTGGGGGAAGGCTGGGTTTCTGGGGGAATTGTGTGTTTTTATTTGTTTTTATGTGGTTATTTGTTTCCTTGCGAGTACTGTATTTTGAGGGGGCTAGAGTTTTGGGGGTTTTTTTGTGGAGGGAGAGCTAGGGTTTTTTATTATTTGTTTTTTTTTCTGGGAGAGCAGGCTTGTTTGTTTGTTTGTTTGTTTGTTTGTTTGTTTGTTTTGGTTGAGATTTTTTTTTTCTCTCCCAATGAATACTGGGATGCAGTTCTGGCAGCGATGCAGTGATGGGCTATCTCACCCCCTCTCCCTGTCTCTCCCTGTATTTTCCAGAGGTCTCATCCTTGCTGGATCCTTCCTCTGCTGCTCTGGGTTGGCTCCATGTGTAAAGGGCTGGGGAGAGGAGGATATCAGGCGGAGGTAATTAATAACTGTGAGAGTGACCCTATTTGGGCTGGATTGTAAAATGCCCCCAAACCATCCATGTTTTTTCCTTCTCCTCTCTGGAATTCAGATCAAGTACCCCTTTCTGTGGTCAAGATCTGCCTCCTCTGTGCCATCTTTGGAGCGCCAGGTGCTGTTCGAAATCCTCCCCTCCCTCATCCCTACAGGCCCCGTCTTGCTTGGCACATGCTCTGAAACCTCAGCCAGGGCAGGATGTGCATGATCCATGTCATTTCTGGCAGCAGTGGGGAAAAAGGGAGCCTCAGAAATCTGTAAATCAGCTGTCTCTCAAATTGTGTGGGATTAAGGAAAAGGTGCAGAATAGAAATTATTTCCTCGGGGGGAAGCACATTTGCCCAGGAAAATGATGTCTTCATCAGTTGTCTTTCAGATACTCTAAGAAGAATTAAAGGAGGGCTCAGAGCATGCAATTATTGTGGAATTTTGGAAGCCCACACTGGTTTGGGTGGGAAGGGACCTCAAAGTCCATCCCATCCCCTGCCATGGACAGGGACACCTTCCACCAGCCCAAGTTGCTCTAAGCTCTGTCCAGCCTGGCCTGGGACACTTCCAGGGATGGGGCACCAGGTGTGGCTTCTCTGGGGTCAACATGGGTAGAAGAAAGGTCCCAGCTCTGCAGTACCCTGAAGGGATCTTTTATTTATCAGCAAAGCCATGGGATGTGAATGTCTCCAGTGCCTTCACTCAGCTGTCACACTGAGTCCATTAAGCAGCTTTGGGCTGCAGCCAGTTCATTACAGCAAACTTTTATCCAATTATCATTGCTGTTATTATTACTATTATGATGCCTCCTGCTCTGTTGTAAATTGGAGGTGATTTCCTGGGACTTTTGTTGGACTTTCTTGAGGTGTCTCAAAACTGGATGGCAAATTTCTGCGAGCTCTGAAAAGAGGCTGACCATTTCCAGCCACCCTGGAGATGTCCAACAGCAGGATTTGGCCAAATCTCCAGTGCCATGGGGAAACAAGGGTGACCATCTCCCTGCACCCTGGAGATGACCCTCCCACCTGTGCCCTCCCTCACCCACTGTCATCCCTGTCTTCTTCCATGCCTGTCTTCACTCCCAGCCTCGACGATTTTTTCCTGTAAAACCCCAAAACTCTTGGTTGAGGGAGAGGGGAAGACACAGCCATCCAGCAGAGCCTCAAAGAGCTAGCGCTAAATCAAGCTCTAATTGCTCATTTAAACTAATTAATTTACCAAACCCGAGGACTTTTGAAAGGGTGCTTAGGAGCCTTGCCCTCCCTTCTCCCAGGCACACAGGCAGGGGGTGAGGAGCCGCTCTTGGTGCAGCACCCTCCGAGCTGCTGATGGCAATTCCCTGGTCTGGGAGCATCCCTTTCCCCTCCAGCTCGTGGAAAACAAGCGTGTTCAGCGCTGCAGGGTTTCAGCTCCAGGAGGGAGTAAACATTCATGGTGCTGACATGGCAATAAAACCGGTGTGTCTGCAAGAGAGGAGTCAGCAGCAGATGCGTCCCTGCAAAACTGCTCTCCGTGATGAATGCTCTGCCCAGAGTCTGCTAATCCCTTTTTCTCTGGCTCCGAGGCCTCCTTAATTGTGCTGCCTGTGATTAAATAACTCCTTGAAGGCAGCACGGGGAGTTGCTTGGTCCACACGGGAATGTCACCGGCCGGGCTCATAACCTTTGGCTCTGGGCATGCGGAGCGTGTTGCACAAAGGAGATGAGGATGTGGTGTCTGGGGTGCTCTGGTGACCCCAAAAAGCTCCTGGGGAGAACCCCCAGGGCTTGGTGGATGATCCACGTGGATGATCCCAAGATAGATGATTTCCCAGGGAGCTGCTGCTTTCCTGGTGGCGCTTCCTCCCCCAGCCCTCCAGGAAGCAGGTGGGCGTGGGGAGGAGAGGAGTGCCGTGCTTGCGGTGAGGTGTTAGAGCTGACCATCTCCCCGTGGGCTGAGCGCAGGTGGGTGTTGTTTTGCAGCCTCCACGGACTGCCCTCCAAGGCTTTCTGAAGGATGCTGAAGCCTTGATCTGCAGGAGGGGTGCAAAAACAGCCCCGAGAGGACTTTGAGAGCATCTGAGGGACTTTGCCAATTAGGAGGGAATTTAGAATCAAGGAATTACAGACTGGTTTGGGATGAAAGGGACCTTAAAGCCCATCTGGTTCCACCCTTTGCCATGGGCAAGGACACCTTCCACCAGACCAGGTTGCTCCAAGCCCTGTCCAGCCAAGGAGCCAAGGGCAGGACCCCAGCTGCAGGCTGACACAGTCTGTCCCATCCCTGGCCACCCTGGAGCTCATTCCCAGGTTCCTGGAGGTGGAGAAGCAGGTCCTGTAGATGGAGTGCAGCGATTGCCTGAATATTCATGGATCAGCGGGCAAGCTGCAGCAGGCCCTCGTTACAAACTGCTACCCAAACTGCTTACATCCATCAATGACGGAAATAAATAAACAGATGCTTGTTAATTGACTTAATTACCCACCAGCAAACAGGAGACTGGGAGCACATCAATTAAAAAAAATGGTTTATGAGGTGTCTCATAGTAATTCTTTTCCATGTACAAACCACACTGGTCTCCTCTGCCTGCAATGAACTCCTCCAAGACAAGGAATGGATTTTCATTATGCAGGAAAGAGGGGTCACATTCTGAAAATGAGGGTTGTGGCTCAAATGAACCCTAAATTTATGCCCTCTTCCCAAAACCAGGGCTGGGCCGGCACTTAGAACAAAACCATGCCAGGAGTGATTGCAAACAACCATCCTTGAGCAAGAGAAATTCAGCAGCTAAGGTAATCCCTGTTTTCCAGCTAGGCAGGCGTGAAGGAGAAGGAGGTAGGGCTGGGAAACTCTTCGAGATACGTCTTTTTTCCTTTTCTTTTTTTAAGTTCTCCAAGAAGAAGGGAAAACAGAAAAATGGAAGACTTGTTCCTCTCACTGCCATGTGGATGTGGGATGACTCTGATGTCTCCTGATGGGGCTGATGCTCAATATCCACAGCTGAGTGTTGAGCCAGCAGGATGGGATGGATAAATAGAAGCCAGAGGTTTGTGGTCAAATCCTTTTTTTGTGCCAGGGTGAATGCAGAAGGTCCTGTGCCAACTGTGGAGCAATCACAGAGGGGTTTGGGTTGGAAGAGATCTTAAAGATCATCTCATTCCCCTCCCCTGTCATGAACAGGGACACCTTTCACTGGACCAGGTTCTCCAAACCCAGTGCTGCCGCTGTGTACACACCTGGAGCCCCTCCAGCCCTGTACCTGCCCTTTTCCAGCCTCCTTTCCCAGCATGTTTGCCCTGTTCCCGCTCTGCCAGGGCGACTGTGCGGAAAAACCAGTGTGGGCTCCCTTGGGACTGCTGGCAGTGCTCTGCAGGGCCATTATCTGTGGATCTTGATTAATGAGAGTCCCCAGGGCAGGCAGGTTGTGAAAGAAGCCCCATGATCATGGCCCTGGCTGCCTCCCTGACGTCAGTGTGACGCAGGGCAGCCAGGGCAGCATGGGCCCTTGGGTGCAACCAAAAAGAAAAGAAAGAATGAAGGGGTGGAGTGAGAGGCAATAAGAGATGAAAGGAGATTGTCTTATCAGCCGAGCTGGCAGCTGGAGTGTTTCCTCTCCCCAGTGCAGACTCTGCAGTGTGGGTGATATTCCCCTGCGTCCAGCCCTCGCCGTGGGCTCTGGGGTGGCTGCAGGAGAAGCAGGCACTGGGCAGGTGGTGCACCAGATGTGGAGCTCCCCTTGCTCAGATCTGATGGCATGTGGATTTTAAATCCTGCAAGGATGACGTTATGCCATGAAGAGTGGGCTGGTGTACCCCCAGCTCAGAACCACCTTCAGCAAAAAATCCCTTGGTGATGTTGGGTTCCCTTTGCTGCCCATTTATTTGTGTCTCTTTACAGAATTAAAAAAAAAAAAAAAATCTTGAAAAAATAAAAAACTCACCAATTTTCGACTGTGTCACCTTGCAGAAGAGAGGAGGGGAGAGCTGGGAGGGGGAGATGGGACGGAACTGTTCTAGTGCAAACCCACCTGTTTTGATAATTCTCCATCCAGCCCCAGTCATTCCCGGATGTGCTGGGTGGCCTGGCCAGGAGAGCACCTTCCATGATTTTCCAGCTCCCCATTCCAGCGTGTCCCATTCCAGCTGCAATTCCCAGCAGAGGGGGCGGGTCAGGAGCGCTTTGGGAGAGCCACCAGCAGAGCTGCAGGTTTGGGCCTGGGGGAGCACCCAGCTCCTTCCCAGAGCACGTCCCCCTCCCTGCAGGCAGCTCCGCACCGCGGGAAGAGCGATTTGGGCACCTCAGCATGTTCAGGAAGGTTCCACGCAATCTGTTTACTTTGGGACAGATGCTGTGTTGATGCTGCCTGCAGTCTTGCTGCCTCTAATAACTTTGGGTGTAATTTTCTCCAGTTTGGTGCCTGGGGCAACCAATTGACAGCTGTGGGCAGAGGCGGAACCACTCCAGTGCTGCTGTAAAAAGGCACGGAGCCTCCATGGGGAACCAGAGGAGGGACATGGCACCCCTGTTCCTGGTCTCAGGTGAAGTGTTTGGGCTGTGATGTTCCATGTGAGCCAGGTAGAGCTGCCTCCCACAGCAGTGGCTTCTCAGTGTACACATTAGAGCGTATTTACGATGTAAATTAATAAGTGCCATCTGCTTACCTCTAGCGTTATGGGAATGTTGTCTTGTGACTGGCTACAAACAAGACAACATTGAAGAGGTAACACCTGCTGGGACATATTTCTGCCGTTTATTTTCAAACATTGGGAGATCACTTTGGATGGGAGGAATAGGTACCAGCTCCTCTCGCTGTGTTTTAAGTGCCAATGAGTTGTGGGGATTGCCAGGTGATATCCTTGAGGAATTTGTGAGGATGGAGGAAAATGCATCCAAGGGCAGAGGGACCTCGACAAGAATGCTGCACCACTGAGCCTTGTCCTCAACTGATGAAGATTTAAGTGGATCTTCAGCTGATGAAAAGTTGCTGCTTGTCAAATGTAGAGCTTGCTGCAGGGAAATATTGATTCCAGGCAAAAGGGCCCTAGAGGTAAAAACAAAACAAAACAAAACAACCCCCCCCCCCCAAAAAAAAAAAAAAA
>VZUI01045674.1:0-51715 GCA_013401135.1 Cettia cetti | reverse complement strand
CCCCCCCCCCCCCAAAAAAAAAAAAAAAACAAAACCAAAAAACCAAACCAAAAAACCAAACCAAACCAAGTCTGTCAAAACATCCCACTTCAGCCTTTGGGGATGGGACAGTCTCAATTTTCATCTCAAAATCACAGACCACTTTTGAAATGGAAATTATTCTAATGCTGAGGCAGAGATGAAATCCTTCCCTTTTAGCAAAAGAAAATGTTTTGTTTCACTTCAGATATATTCCCCCCCCCGAGTTTTTCTGGAACAGAAATGAAATCTAACAAAACAGATAACAGATGAAGAACCGTGATCCTTGCTGCCTGCCAGCTCTCATTTCTACTCAGATGTTCCTGAGCTGATATCCATCCTTCCCTCATCCCTCTTTGTTTCTCTCATCCCCTTACTTTCCTGCAGAACAACAGCTCCACGGGGCAAGGGCTCACAGGCCTGGGGTTCAATTCTTGGGTGTGCAGGATGGAGAGCTCCAATGAAGGGCAAGGATGCTAGTGGGGAAGGAGACCTTCCGCCCAAAGCTGCAGCATTGGAGGAGCTCTGAAGCAGCTGGAGCCAGGGATTTTTGAGCTTGGGATTTTCCAGAGGAGAGGACTTTTCTAACAAAAGGCCAGGTGGGAAAAGGAGAATCTGGATGTAGAAGGGCAGGAGACTCACTGCTGGAGCTACCAGAGCAAACTGGGGATGGGAAATGTTGGAAACTTCGGTGAAGGTAATCAAAGAGAGGAATGAGTGAGTTTGGAGAGGCTTCAGCAGAGAAGTCAAGGCAGGAAAGAGTGTCCTGTTCTCCACAGTAAGAGCTCTCCAAGTGACCCCAAAGAGGGGGGTTTGGAGTGTGGAGCAGGCTCCAGGTGCATTCTTGGGGAGGATGGGGAAAGCCTAAACAAGCAAGCCACAAGGAACATTTCTGCCGGGACATGTTTTCTAGCAAGTTGGTTTTGAGGGTTTTCTTACCAGCTTTGCTCAGCCAATCTGGCAGCACCCCCTTCCTCAGCCCCAGACCTGCAGGGAGCAGTTCTAACATGGTGCACTCCAGCAGGGATCTTTTCTCCCTGGGTGCAGGATGAACCACAACCAGCCATGGCTTGGTAAGCAGGACTTTCATGCTTACTCGTCATTTCCAAAAGAATTTACACAATGAAAAGACATCAATGGAAATTTTTGCCCCACCTGGCTGACTCCTGTGTCCTTGTAAGCACAGTGGCAATGATGGGCTGGGTGGGGGGTGGGGGGGGTGGGGGTGGTTACCCTTCATTGTGGGGCTCCTGTGTTCCTGGGACAGTGCAGAGGAGGCTGGAGCCCTTTAAATGATCCTGCTGCTGTTCAGCTGCCTCTCTACCCCTTGGCTGCTTTCCACCTCTCCCCAAAATCGGGGTTAAGCGGTCGAGCCCCAACGAGACATCCTGGGTGACTCAGGCCTGCTGGCTGTTGTCAGTGGCACACAGCCCAGGGCAGAGATGCCACTGTGGGTGTTTGCAGTGGGATGGGCAGGGACAGCAGCTCCAGGGGCAGCCACTGGCATGTCCCTGCCTCATGGGACATTCTGCAGGGATGCTGACATTGGGGATTGTGGGGGGCAGAGGGAGGGTACCCGGCAGGGAGGTCAGCACAGTGTGGGATGCTGGAACAGTGGGTTTTGGTGCTCCTCACCCCCAGGGCTGGGCAGCTGCCAGAAGAGCTCTGACCACAGCTGGATTTCCTGGTAAAAATAACTCCACGGCATAAACTTTCACAGCAAGAAGAGCGGAGAGCAGCTGGAGCTTCACTCCCTCCCGCCACCACATCCGCAAACATCTGCCGGGGCCAGTGCGAATCGCAGCACGGAGGCTCTGGTTGGCACTGCCAGAACCCAGGGGGAATTCTGGCGGGCTGAGGGTAGAATAAATACCGGACCGGACTGATTCCCAGAGGGAAGAGCACCAGTGGCGGAAGGGAGTAAAAAAGGGAGGAGCTGAGGAGCCTTTCCAGTGGGGCATGGGGGAGGACGGCTGGCTGTGCCCTGGCCAGTGATGCTGTTTGATTTTGTGGCATTTCCTTTGTTTACGCTGTGTCCCAGCAGGATGGGGCCGGGCTGCCTGTGCGGTGTCGATCTGAGCCCGTTTGCCCTTTGCTCTGCCAGGCCAGAGACCGCTTTCCGGGCCCGGCTCCAGGCTGGGGAACCGCGGTGCCCCCAGTCCCAGCCGGAGCTGCTCCCCTGCGCACCGCTGGACTGCCAGCCGCGGGCTGGGAAAGAGCACCTGCATATCCTCTGCTGGCACTTCCACCTTCCCACCAGGGCTTTTCCCGGGTGGTGCTGGCTGTGCTTCCCCTCCCTTGTGCTCTCCCAGCTGGAGGCTGCAGCCAAAGTGCTGCAGGGGATGCTCTTGCGGAGGAGGCGACCGTGGAGCCGCCTTGCCAAGCCGGGAGGGGCCGTGCGCGCCCTGCCGAGCCAAGGGCACCCTGGGCGCAGCCCAGTCCCCGTGGCACACACCGCAGGATGCGCTGGCTCCTCCCGGTGCTCCCCGGGCCGTGCCAGCGCTGGGCTGGTTCCCTCGCCCTGCCAAGGCCGGAGTGGCAGCCCTGGGAGGAGAACCCGGTAATTTTCCACTATCCCCGGCACGGGGAGGCACGGAGCAGGCACCGCAAACCTGGCCGCGCTCCACGGCGGGTTCACACCTCTTGCTTTCGCAAGACGCGCGATGATAAAACCCCGAAAGGCAAAGAAAGGCCATCGCTCTGATTCACTCGGCGTGCTGCAAGCTGTCCCGCTTTGTTCCCTCTCCTCTCGCTTGCCCCTCTGCCCCCATTTTGGGAGAGGAGAGGGGGGTAGTTCGTGTTCCCGGGCTGTTTCAGGCAGTGGCATGGCAGTGACTCAGGTAGCCCGACGCTGCCACCCTGCTCCTCTCCCAGCGAGCCCAGATCTGCTGTGACACCTCCTAATTGCTCAAGATAGATCACTTAAAAAAAAAAAAAGAAAAAAAAAATCTTCCATATGGTCCACGGGATTTAATTTTTTTTCAATGTATTTTTTTTTCTCCCCCTTGCTTCTACAACTGTTACAGGGAGAAATATTTTTCCCCCTGTTTGACATAGATATAATCTTCTTCTGATACACAAATGCCAGATGGCACAGCAAAAAAAGATAATAAATATGTCTGCAGCCTCAACAGTTAAGTCTGGGAACCTGGAAAATGGCTGTGGAGGAGCTGGGAGTGGCTGGGCTCAGGGTTGGATTTTTTTGGGGGGGAAAGTGGAAGGGGACGTGGAGCATTTCATGGAAGATGACTTGAGGAAGCTGGGAATGCTCTGTGACCATCCCATGCCCACTCCCTGCCAGGCATCCTGGTCTGGGGTTTGAGCTTCTGCCAGTGATGAGCAAACCCAAGGAAAGCCAGGTAGTGGAGGGAGGTTGTTTTTAAATTTACCTCTGCGATGTGGTGAGAAGCAGGGAAAGCAAATCCCAGAAACCTGATGACCTGATGCAGAAGCACAGTCCTGCCTGATGCAAGATGCTAAGCAGGGTGACAGAGAAAACCCTTAATTTGGTTAGGGCCACATCACAGTATGTAAATGTTGCTTAATGCTAATCTGCTAACGTGCTCCCTCTAATTATGGGGATGAAAAGTGGCTCTTGTCTTGCCTTGTGCTCCGGGATAACCTTGGAAACATGGCCTGTCACCACAGCAAGGCATTTCCTCCCCAAACCTGTGTTTAATAAACAAATACAAGAGCAGTCAGGTTGTAAAGCGCTTTCCTGGAAAAGGGGAGATGATTTTTTTTCTCTATTCCAGCTGCTTGGATTTCTCCACACTAGGCTTTGCCTCTTCCCTACCGTCCATGGGGGATGCAGGCAGGAATCATGCAGGACCTGGAACAGAGTCCCTATTCCTTGGAGGAGTTCAAAAAAGGAGTAGACGTGGCACCTGGGGCCACGGTTTATTGGTGAACATGGTGGTGCTCGTTCATGGTGGGACTCAAGGCCGTTTCCAGCATCAATGATTCCATGATTCCATGTAAGCACACCCACCATGAGCCTGCACGGTGCACAGACTGAGGACCTCTGAGCCAAAATATCCCCATTGGTGACCCCAAATTCATTGTGGAGGGTGGCTCCATAAGTGCTAGGGAAGCCTGTGCAGCTCTGTATCCATCCTCCGCATGTCCATCCAGGAATTTTCCACAGCCTCTGTACAAATAACCAGCACAGCCTTCCCCAAGCCAGCCAGAGGCCTGTGCTTGAGGTTGTGCAACCATTTTTTTAAAAGCTTTACCATAAAAATGCAAACTCCACAGGAGGCCAAAGGGCAGGGGAACCTGCTCACGCACGAGGAAATAGAGCTGGAATTGCTTTTATTGCTGGTGCCTGGTCTGGAATAACTGCCCATGCTGGCATGCCTCCTCCAGAGCAAGGGCTTGGCCCACCATGTCCTGTGGGATCTCGGTGGTGGGGACCTGTCCTTGCACCCAGATACTGGATGAATTTCAACCTTGGAGGCTCTTGCCCAACAAATGTGAGGGGAAATGGAAACAGGAGTGAAGCACCAGATGGACACTGCCTGCTTCCCTCCAAATTCTTGGTGCCAGCACTTTCCTGATCATTTTCCAGAAAGCCCTGAGCAGCACTCAAGCTTTATTTTTGACAGAAAAGGTGGGAGATAGCCACAAATAGCATTTTCCCAGCCTCTGGGCACATAAGCCAGGGAGGAAATATTTTCTGGCTGACCTGCAGCCGGCAGCATCTGGGCTTTTCCAGAGGTAGCTGCCAAGGTTTGCCAGGGAGACCTCGGGCAGATGTGCTGCTGACTCAGGACATTTCCGAGTGTGGGTGTTTTATGGGAGCTCTCACAGGGCTAAAGAACAGTGGACATGCAGTGAAAAAGAAGTGTCTCTTCTAAACTAAGGAGCTGCTGAGACACCAGAGCGATTATTAGATTTCCCCCCTAACATTTATTAAGTTTGTGCGTGTCTCTGAGATGTTCCTGCTGCTCCTCGCTCTATCTCCAGATGTGTCAGCTCTACCAGGGCATTTCCAATTATCCCCTCACCTGCCAGATAAGGGGGTCTCAAAGAGGACTTTTAATTTCTTGGGAGAAAAAAAGGAAAAAGGAGAAAAGAAGCAGATTCGGTTCTTAACTTCCAGGGAGATCTCCCTGACCGGCCTGAAGTGCCTTTGCAGCCTTGCTGGGGTAGAACAATGTGGGGAGAAACATGGCTTTTAACAGCGTGTGAGTCACAGTGAAGCTTTGCCGCTGTGGCTGCTGAGGGGCCGAGACACATCCAGGCGACTTCCAAACGCTCCCACCCCTCCAGCCACGTGTCCGGGACCAGCCCTGGCAGCCTGCCCTGCTCCCACAGCATCGGGGAGCAGCACACCGAGGCATCCCAAAGGCTCCCAGCTGGCCTCGGGCTGTTAAAACACAAAGGGTTGATTTCCCAGCGTTTCCTTTGGTTTGCCCTCCTGGTGAATGGGCGCTCCCTGGGAAAGCCAGGATAGACTCAGTGGATGTGCAGTGCCAGGGGGATGGGGGGAGCTGCTGGAGACAAATATTCAGCTGAGCACACCTGACAAGAATGAGAGGGTTTAAATTACAGCAGGAAGGGTTTTGGGCAGACACCAGGAAGGGTTTTCCCTGGCAGGAAAAGTGAAGGACCAGCTACAGGTTGGAGCACGTTGCTGAAACTAGCAGACTCTGGAAGGGATGGAGAGGGAGTGGAGGAAGGAGATGGGGATGGATGAGGATGGACATGAGAATGGGTATGGGGATGGATGGGGTTGGGGATGGGGAAGGAGATAGGAATAGAGATGGGGATGGGGATAGGGATAGGGATGGAGAAGAGTTTGGGGATGGAGATAGGGGTGGAGGTGAAGAGAAAGGGGATGAAGATAGGGATGGGGATAGAGTTGGGGATGGAGATAGGGATGGATGAGGAAGTGAAAGAGAATGAAGAATGGGGATGGAGATGGAGATGAGTTTGGGCATGGAGATAGGGATGGAGATGGAGTTGGGTATGGGTGGGGAAGGGGATGAGGATGGACATAGGAACAGAGATGGAGCGAGGGATGGTGATGGATGGGGTTGGGGATGGACACGAGGATGGAGATGGAGCTGGGGTTTGGTAAAGGGCTGGGGGTGGGGATGGGAGTAGCTGGGGAATGGGGATGTACAGGCCTGGAGCTGGAACCTGGCTGACCATGGGACACAGAAGGGTGGCTGTGGGCCCTGGGGGGAGCCCAGCTCTGTTCCAGCCCCGTTGCTCTTCCCACATGGCCAAAGCCAGCCCCTTCCTGGGCTGCCCAGGCCTGCCCAGCCCCGTGGTGATGCTGGGAGCACTGCCCTCCCCTGCAGCACCTCCAAACGCAGGCTGAGCTGTTCAAAGCCTGGAGCAAACAAGCCTTACAGAGATATTTGCTATTATTCCTGATTGCCTGGACTCCAGGGCGAGCGATTATCATATTTCCTTGTGATCAAAATGCTAGTGATTATCATAAAGGATGCTTTAGGCTTTGAGACAGATACAGACTCTTTCAACAGCATTTATTTCTGAAGAACCGTCATCTTTACACTCTCTCATGACAGCTGGGTTTTGAGTCATGAGCTGGTTGCAATTACTTTGCCTCTGTAATTCCATCTTTCCACACTCTTCCTGGTTTCAGAGCCACTAGAGGACGGTCACCTGTGTGGAGCTGTGCATGAAAATTGAATGCCAGCTGCAGGCAAGGCTAGGAGGAAGTGAACGTGGAATATTTCAGTTTAAAGTGTGTTTATTGTGCATTCTGTCACTGATTTGATGTAAAAAAATTTGCATGCAAATGACAGCAGATTTGCATCTCTCCTTTCATTGACTGCAGATGTTGAAAAAAATATATTTGAGGGTTTTGGTTTTTGTTTTTGGTTTGTTTTTTTTTTTTTTTTTTTAAGCTTTCAAAATATCTTAGTGGAGATTTTGGTGGCTGCTCTGTTACAGTGTCTATGTAAATGTGCTGACCTCTCCTGAAAAGAGCAGGCTGGTGCCAGGGCATGTGCACAGAGACATTTGCTGCAGCACTCTGCAAGCTCTGCCTTTCCAAGATTTCCAGCAGCATTTTGGAGGGATGTGGTGCTGACACACTTGGACATGGAACCGCATCTCTCATAAAAAGAGAATTTTTGCACAGAAACATGTGGAAGGATTTTTTCTGAGTGGTGTGAGGACTCTGGGTTTTAGAACTGTTATCATGGGCTGGAGAAAACTCTGACCCAGGACCTAAGGAACCAGGAAGCATCCAGCAAGATTTGGAGCCTTCTTCTTCCATCAGATGAGTGGGCACCAAGATCAAGGCAGCCTTGGGCAGCTTTGACTGAAATTGCTCATTTTCCCCTTGAACTGGGCAGGTGTTTCAGCACCTCTTTGGCAGGACAGGGGGTGGGATGGGACGGAATGGGACCTGCCCACAGGGACCCCTGCTCTGCAGGGCTCTCCTGCCACAGCAAAAGTGCAGCCCCAGCAGGTGAATGTGGGTCCTGAAAATCATCCAAGCAGGAGCTGGTTCCCTCTCACAATCTCCTGAGAGATGAGAATTCAGCTGCTTGCTGGACTTGATTTATTCCACTCCTTCCTCTATGCTCCATGGCATCAAGGACTTGCTTTTTTCCCTTGTCAAGGTATTTTCTGGACCACGAAAGTCAGAAAAATGACCAAAAGAAAGAGAAACAAACAACACAAGCAGCAAACACAAACAGGCAGTTAATGAACCAAGCTCTGCTGAGGTTGCTGCAACTCCACAAAAAATTGGCAAAAATGTTGCCCTTCCGAAGCTGCCAAATTTAAACAAGATGCTATCTCTGCATAGGGATTTTTTTTTCTTCTTTTTTAACCATTAGCTCTGCGTCTGCCTTCAGCTAAGGGCTATAAATAGATTTATACCACTCTCTGTGTATGTATATGATGTTTTATATAGGTGTGAGTGCTCGGTAAGTGTCTGCACGTGCGTGTGTGTATAAAATATGCACACGGGCTGGATGGAGCCATCCATCTATCAAGTTATTGGCCTGTCTTGTGCTCATTCGGGAGAGGGTTTAAAAGGAATTGCCTAAATACATAATACATGCTGGCTTTTTTTTTTCCTTTTTAAGAGATGAGTCAAGTCAAATGCTATGATATAAATTTTTAATACCCCTATGACCTGATTTTTTTCCCCTCTTGTGTGAGGAAGTTAACAATATGAAATGTCTTTCTGTTGTCTCTAATCATGGGCTGATTTGATAAGCTGTAATTATTATTCATGTTTGAGATCTGCAGCTAGGGAGATGCAGGAGGTGTGGGGACCATTGGGATGTTTAGGTTTATTATTATTTATTACTGCTATGAATAAAAGAATAATGATTTCAGAGATTCTGCCAAGTAGTTCAGGCTGCAAATTTAACTCCTTTAAAAACCATTGCAATCCATTTGCATTGATGAGAGCTTCTTTAATCAGTTTTTTTTTTTTGGTTCCTTACTCCACTGGAGGGGTTGGAAAGCCAGAAAAAATGGAAGGAATGATTTCTGTTGGCCCTACCAAAACAGATTGTGTTTGATGTTTGACCTTGGGCATCCCCCTGCCATCCTGCCGACCTTGGCTGGGCCCCTTTTGGAATCCCAGCTCATGAATAGAGATGGAGCTCTGGGCACTGGTTTGGCTGCTGGAGACATAAGGCTACTGGTTTGGACATAAGGGTGTGGGGATAAGTTCTCCTGCACATCCTCCACATGCAAAATGTGATTGAGCTTGGAGGAGGGAAGGGAAGAGCACTCTGCAGAGAGCTTTGCTGCTTTCAGACCCAGAACCAGCATGGTACTGTCCACAGAATAAAACAAATGTGTCTGTGGGCTCCTGATTCACCTTTCCAGTGAGGTAAGGGCTTTGGGCCTTTGACATCTGTGGGTGGATGGGAGAAAATACATTGCTTGTTTGTTCCTGTTTCCCTCCTGGAATCTGAATTGCCTTGCCATAACTCTCACTGCTGTCTCCATAAGTATAGTCTGCCCTTGAAGGAGGAATGAATACATTTAAGTAAAACAACCCTTCAGGAAAAAAAAAAAAATAAAAATTAAAAACAGTGGGTGTAGGTTCCAGGAAAAGATGCTTTCATAAAGCTCATAGTTGTAGGAGCCTCAGCCATGTGATGGCCAGGAAGAAGTTCTGGAGGCCATGGCTTGAAAAACACCTGATCAGGAGCCTGGAACAGTCAGGGGGTGAAGGGAGAAGGTTAAGAGCAGCAGCCCATGGCTCCCTGCTGGAATGAACTCCTGAGCACAGGCCTTGGCAGGGACTGGTGTCCTCTGCAGAAACCCTGGCAGCCACGTCCTATCCAGAGATTGGTGGGAATTTTGAAGGTGGGAATGAGGGGCTGGGAGGGGCAGCAAGGCTTTAGAGGGTGTTGTTGCAGGGGATAAGGAAAATGGTGGCATTTCAGTGCCATTTTCCCTGTCCTCCCTTTCCTGGAGTTGCATCTTCTTTGTAACATACTCAGAGGCAAAGAATTAATCTGAGAACGTGAAATACACAGATCTCTTCTGAAAAACCACACAGAGAGAGCCCTTGATGCTGCAGCTTTACCTCTCCCTGTCTTCAACCGCTTTGCACATTAAAGGAGAACTGGAATTTGAGATTGTCCACACCAGCACCACATCCAACAAATGGCATGGCCCAGATCTCTCCTTCCCAGGGACAGCAATGCCAGATTTCATATCTGCCAGCTCTCCAGTCCCCACGCGTTTTGCCATCCACCTTTTCGTGCTGCAGTCACAGCATCTTCCCCTTCCTCTCTGTCACCAGGGCAGAAGTTTAAACACACGAGCCACAACATATGCCATTGTCTCTTCCCAGAGATGAACAAAGTATATTGTTATGCTCCAAATGCGATGGTTTTTCCCCCCGTTAAATGTTTTTTAGCTGCATAGACCAACCATCTGTTTCTCTTTCTCCCTTCCATCATTCAATTCTTTGCACATTATTCAAATTAATTATCAATTAAGAACCAGAACGTCTGGATAATCAAATTACAGAATGGTAAGATGGTCAGAGTAACACAGTACCTTATTAAAAGCCTCCAGACAGTTAACAAGACAATAAATTCCTGATCTTTTGTTCTCGAGATGAACCTTCAGCCCCATGAATGAAAACAAAGTGATGTGTATCTCTCCTTAGTCATTTATTTATGAACGCAGGGAAGGACTAGCCCCCTTCTCATTGCAAATTTCAGATCACAATCTTCTCCTCTCGGATGTCAAACTAACCTAGATAATAAAACAGCTCCAGTCTCGAGACATTCCCCAGGAAGACAAGAAACTTCTCTGTTATTCTGCTTTTTGTGCTAAAGGGAATCTGGTTTAAAAGGTGTGAAAGTAGCAGTCCTTTAGGTCTGCGGTCCCCCCAGGGGAGAGGTCCAGTACTGGGGGTGCAGGCAGAGCAGCAGTGTGGCTGCTGTGCCCTTGGGCAGCAGCAGGAGCAGTTGAACCGTGGCTCCCCACCCACCCTCCATGGCACGGTGCTCGGAGAGCAGAGGGATAATTTATGAGGCTTGGCAGCAGGGTTGGCAAGCAGGGTAAGCCGGGGGAGGAGGAGGGTGGAGGAGAGCTGATTGTGCCCTGTGTGATACCTGAGAGACTCTGGCTCTGGCCATCTGTACAGTCTGATGTGCCTAAGCCTTTCCCGCAGAAATCCCTGCGGCTGCTTGGCCTCCTCTGGCAGGTTGAACCACGTGGCAAAGGGGGCAGGAAAGCAGAGATTACCTGGAATTTAGGCCTCGAAAGCACTGGGAGAATCTGGCTGTGAGTCCCAGGGGATGAAGCCCACCAACCCCACTCCTGGTGACCAGGCTGCCACCATCGGTCAGTGGGTACCTTCCGTTTTCAGCTGCAGCTTCACTCAAGGGCAGGTTTGCAACTGTGCCAAGAGCACAGATGCCCCATCAGCCCCCTCTTCTCTGGAGGAGCATCCTCAGGGGGCTGCAGCCTGGCTTAGTTTGGCCCCTGGGGCTGCAGCAGCCCAAAGCTGTGGCACTGACACAAACAGGATCATGCAGTTCCCGATGTGGTGACCCGTTGGCCTCAGCACCATTCCCGTCCCTTCTCCTCCCTCCTCCAAAGCCCCTCCCGGGCCCCATGGCCCTGCAGAGCACCGTCCCCATGTTGTTCTTGCACGGTCACAAGTAGAGAGGTGGCTCCCTTCCATGTCAGACCAAACCCCACTGCCCAAGCTGCCGCATCCAGGGAGGGATGCAAATCACAGCATTGAAAACATATTCCGAGTGGCACACAAGATCTGTGCCCACTTTGCCCATTGTGTCAGGAAAACAGAAATGCTTGTCAAAATACCAGCTCGAGTCGGAGCTCGTGGCTTCTGGAGGAATAAAAGAACCATGTTGGCAAGCACAGGACTAGACAGGCAGATGTCCTCCTCTCCACCCACTAGAATTTTATTGGCAATTGAGTTAACAACCTCTTTGCATATGAAAGTAGCGGAGAGGCGCTGCTGCGGCCTCGCTGGCAGGAGACTTGGCTGCAAAACCAGTGAGACATTTGACAAGGAAGCAATATGTTAGCAACATCCCTCCATCCGTGTTATCGGGGCCAAATTGCCACGGCACTTGCAGCCATGTGGAGGCATTAGATGCAAAGTGTTAGACGCCCTGCCATTCTTCCCCGTCATTTTCTCCTTTCTCTTCTCCCTTTTTTCAGAGCAGCCTGGTCCTGACACTCCCCTTCGATTGGCTCTGGAGCCAATCCTGCCTTGTGCTGCTGTATATCCTTGGAAAATAGGCTGCCAGGTGCTGAACACCCACATTTTGAAGAGATGCCTCATGGTAATTAATGGTTCTGTGATTTGTTTTTTGTTTGGTTTCTCTTTGGTTTTGTTTTCTTCTTCCCTCCTTCCCTCCCCCCCCCCCCCCCTTTTCTTTTTTTCTTCCTTTTTAAAAAAATGTAGAAGCAATTGCATTTCTAAGTTTTCCTTTAAGAGGTCATGTTTCCAAACTGATTAATGGGAGGAATATGCAGACTGGCAAATCTCCCCACGCTGGACACTTAGAATTCGTACCCCACAGCAGTTGTCCCCACTCTCTTTAGATTTGCAGTCTATCCACAGTGGAAAATCCCTGAGTTTTGTGAATCTCTGGAGAAAAGTGCCACCATAATTCCACGTTTCCCCTGCTCTGTGCATTACCCAGCAGAGCACATACGTATTTACTTATTTGCTGCTGTGTTTATCTTGTGTTGTCATGGGCATTTCCAGTCTGGGATCCAGGAGCACAGGACCAGATGTGCCCAGCTCGGTTCTTCTTTTCCCTGCTGTATAAACTGCAGGCACTGCCTGGAATCCTCTTTTACACCTCAGCAAGGGGACACCGAGCTGCTCACTGGGAAGTTTCACATTCTGGAGGACCTGGCCTATAGTGTTGTGTCCACTGTCTCCATATGTTGACTGTTTAAAAGGCTTTTGGAAGCCAGACTGCAGCTCTGAAGTCACATTGGTGGTTTTCAAAATGGCACCTTCCCACTATCCCAGTGTTTTGGAGAAGTTATGCTAAGAGAAGCTCACTGTCACTCTGCCAAAGGGCTTAAACAGTGAGCAACAAAATCTGGGAAAACCAAAAGGTCCCTTGGAGCAAGTCTGGTCTAGGAAAAAGATCACCCAGCTCTGATGCCTCCACTTTGTGCACACGACCTTAGCTGTCTGCCATGCTGCCTCTCCCAGCATGGAACACATAAAATACCTGAGCGCTGGGAAGTTTGTGACTTCTCATGACCAGACAAACCTCAGACAAGTTAGGGAACCTCATTTTCCACTTCCCAACCCTCCATCACAAGCCTCCTCATGGCCTGCATTCAACCAGAGCCTGCCAGCATCTCCTGCCAAGCTTTTGGAGGGCTCGGCATTGCCGTGCCCCATCACCAGAAAGAAGTATTCTCCTCTTTGCTCTCTTTGAGCTGCTTTGCGTTGGATTTTCTGCATGACAATTTATTCCAAGTCTCAAAGGCTCAAGTCTGTCCTTGTAACTCCTTCTGGCCAGGGAATAGGCATCTGCTTCCTTTGATTGCAGGTCACTCCTCTCATGTAATGCTCCACTGGGATGTGCACATCAAGGCCAGAAATGAGGCTGAGCTCATATTGTTTGCCTGAAAAAAAAACAGCAAGCAGCAGAAAAAGAGATAATAAACTGCCTTTTAAATGGACAGGGTAACGTGCCTTTTGTGGTGAGTTACTCTGATGTAAAGAACAGTCAACTGCAGCGTTCCAATGAGCGCTAATTGCTTGTTAGTCATTAGATTGATACATTTTTGGGTGGAAGGGGGTGGAGATACTTGAAGGGAAATTGGCTTATTTGGAAGGGTGAGGAGATTCAAGGTGTGGAAGGACAAGGGTGAATATGGTGTGATTGGAGCACCAAAAGAGATCATTCCACCCAATATGAAGCACCTGGTTATCAACAGGCTCTGCGCGGATCGTTGCTTGAAAACAGCTTTGCACAAGCACCCGCTGCCTTCAAAATGCTTGGAGATGACACAGCAAAATCCTCTGGCTTTGGGGGGAGAGAAACGTGAAGAATCATTGCCTGCCCTGGAAATCATCCCATTCTGGAGATGACACAGCAAAATCCTCTGGCTTTGGGGGGACAGAAACGTGAAGAATCATTGCCTGCCCTGGAAATCATCCCATTCTGATGTGTTTCCTAGGCAGGGCCTTTTCTGCCCTGCTTTTGAGCTTTCACCTCTGCAAACCATTCCCCTGTGGGTTCCAATGCCAAATGTCCCCTGCCCCCGAAAAAGCACATGCCAGGCTTTCTGTGTCAAATCAGTGGGAAACCCCCCAGGGAAACAATCCCCTCCCTGACCTTTGTAAAGGGAAATTCTGCCCAGAAGGAATCGCTGCCAGGGCGAGCTCCTGCATGGCCCTGAGAGCAGCGAGCCGTTCCAAATCACCTGATGTGTTGGGCAGCCCCGTCCCAGCCGTCCAGGCAGGAGGAGAAGGCATTTCTGGAATAATTCTCTTTTATTTTAAACCCGCTTTCCTGCTTTCTCTCTTGCAGAATGACATCTCTGATGGGCTCTGAGCAGAGCATGGGCTAAGCTCCATCCCTCTCATCTGGATCCTGGAGGCATTGTCACTCTTGCTGCCTCCACCGCCACAGCCACCGTCCTTCGGGGGTGCATGGGGAATGCGCTCTGGTTTGGAGCACGCACCCCAGAGTGAGCCAGCATGCTCCAGAAGCTGCTCAGGAGCTGCCTGAGTGCTTCCCTCTCCTTCCTGGGCAACATTGGAGGCTCCATCTCCCTGTCCCAGGCAAGGTTCAAGAGGAAGAACAGGCCAGGCCTGCACCGGTGTCTCCCATGTACAGAGAGTTTCCCGAGGGTTTGGGGCAATCCCTGGGATCAGTAGGAGATGGGGAAGGAAGGGATTGAGAGCAGCCCTGCCACTGGTGTTTTCCAAACTCAGATCAGCTCAGCGCTGCCTGCACCATCCAGTTTATGACCTGGTGATGCAAGAGAGAAAGAGCTGCGAAGGGAATTCAAAGCACATAAATTCCTGAGGCTCTCCTGAGCCAAATCTACATAGCTCATCCTTGGAATGACTACAGAAAGAAACTGCTTTAGGTCCAGCTGCCTGGCACTGGGAATCACCAGAAAGAGAAGCTGTGCCTGCCCTGGATCCCTGGAAGTGTCCAAGGCCAGGTTGGACACTGGGGCTTGGAGCCACCTGGGGCAGTGGGAGGTGTCCCTGCCCATGGCAGTGGGTGGAACTGGACGATCTTTAAGGTCCCTTTGAACTCAAACCATTCTGTGTTTCTATGATTCAGCCTCCATCCCTGCTTTTGGTCTCCAAACTGTTTTAAGGCTGTAGCAAACTCTGGCTTGTAAAGTCAGTTTTGCATGGCCTGGATGCTGCAGAGGCGAAAAAGGAGAAAACTCCTTGTCAGATTGTGTCATCCCAGCTCTGGGGCAGCAGCCAGCTGGAGAGGCAGGTAACAGATCCTCTCTGGTCAAACAGCCAGCACAGATTAAACATGAAATGCACTGCTGGGGAGCCTCAGCCATGGCGGCTGCCATGCATTTTTAATCAGAGGAGCACGTGTGCCCCTGCAGCAGGTGGCTGGGGAGGTACTGCCCTGCACCCACAGCCTTGGGATCACCCCATGGAAGCAGAGGCACCCCGGAGCATCTCCAGGCTGCAGAGCTGCCACTGCCACCCTTCCCAGGGGTCACATCTCCTGCAGCTTTGATCTTCCCCTGACCTCTGCTGTTGCAGCTGGGAAAGCTGATCCTATCGATTTTACATGGATTATGATTTTCTGTAGGTTGCCCCGAAAGCTGCTAATGGTGCACACAGCTATTTATAGCATCCTGGAGCAGGAGTCAGAAGGTTTTGATGGCGTGAGAGGTTATCTGCACACCCAGGCACGGGGCTGACACTCCAGTATTTTCTTTTAAGTGATGGCAAGAGGTATTTCAAAGTAGACATTTTCTGCTCACTTTGAAAGGCCTCTGAAATTTCCCACCTCCTTTCAAAAGAAAAGACCTCATTTGTCACTGATCTTCTGGAATTTCTTGCTGTGTCTTTGGAGGGGGTGGGTGCTGAAGGATAATTTGGGGTCAGACCTGCTCCTGGCTGGGGTTCAAGATACCACATGTTCGATCCCCCTCCTCATCACAAGCAGATAGGACAAGATGTCAGGTCTGAAAGGGGAGGTTTAGCAACTGCTGTGTGACCAGTCTCACCCTCCTGCATCCCCACCCTGGACATCTGTGCCTGCAGCAGGTGGTGAAGCAGTGGCGGTCAATGGAGAGAGCACTGGATGGGATGCTCATGCAGCCTGGGTTCATTTGGTGGCACAGCGGTGGCCTCACCATCTCTGCCAGCTCTGGGCAATGTGGCTGGGATGCAGGTGCTAAACCAACTAGCTAACGCTGCATCTTCTGCTAAAAAAGCCATTTTTTGCCTCTACATTTGTTCCTTGCTTGTCCTGTGTGGGGCTGTGTGTCTCCTTGCCTTTGCTGGGAGAGGAAGTCCAGCTGCCTGGAAAAATAAAAACCTGTGTTTATTGGAGCTGTGGCCACAGGATTCTGCACCTCCCCACTCTGGCCTTGACTGCCTCTGAGCTATTTGTTCCTTTCCTGGCTCTTTTTCTGCCTCTGCTGCAGGTGAAATTAAAAAGGAGCACCACCACTGGACTGATTCAGTGTAGCCCTGAACCGTGCAGTGTCAGTGGATGTTGTTCCAGCAGCACCAATCCCTTGTGCTGATCCCCCTCGCTCCCCAGCCCGAGTGCTGTGCAGGATCAGCTCCTGCCTCATCACAGATGCAGCCCACTGACTCCTTCAGTGAAAAGAGAGATTTAATTTTTTTCCCTGTGCATTGTATTAAGTGCTTGCTCGCAACAGCCTGGAGCAGTCATTCAGAATATTTTAAGTGTCTTTCATGCTGTCTGAAAACCCTGGCAGTGCACAAAGGCCGAAAGTGGGAGTAATTGACTGCAGGATTATTCTCTGCTGCCTGAAATAAAAGTACAGTGTCTGCGAGTGTGACACGGAGTCAGAGCCACACTGAGAGGTTCGTAGAGGCTTTTGGTGTAATTAGACACAATTATCCTGGTGCCACGACACGCTGCTTCCAAAAATCCCACGTTGGCAGGGACATCAGGGGCTAGCAGACAGCAGTCAGGGTCTCGGAGCCTGGGAGCTTGGGAGATTCTTAGGAGCATGGCATTTGCCCTCAAGCAGGGACTCTGGGAGATGGGTCTTGACAGGGAAAAGTCCTGGGAGGATCTCAGAGGAGTTCCCATGAGCTTCAAAGGCTGCTCTGCCCATGCTGCTCTGATGGCTGCTGCAGTTCTGGAGCTGCTTGCACTTCACAACCAACACCCTTTGGGACAGTCACCTGGGATCTTCCTGACCCCTGGAATAAGAATCCCAGAGCCCCGACGGTGTGTCAGGCCATGCCTGTGTCTTGAGGGTACTCAGCCCAGCTTCTCAAACAGCCCAAAGCTGTTTTACAGGACTTTTTCCTCTCTCAGCCAGATGCCTGTCTCCATCCCTCAGTCTTCTCTCAGAATCCTGTTAAATCAGCCCAGGCTTATAAAGGATTACAAAACCCCGCTGAAGGCCAGAACTCCTTGTAAAATGGGGAAAGGTGTGTGAAAAGAAAAGGGGTGGGTGTGGTGAGAAAATGAAAAGAAGAGTGTCTGGACTAGGAGGGGAGAAACCAGCACCTCCTCATCAGCAGAGGTGTATCCTTAACAAGGAGTCCTGGCTTGGTTTGGGTTGGAAGGGACAAAAACAAAAAGCTTATGTTGTTCCACCCCCTGTCATAGGCAGGGACACCTTCCACTGAGCCAGGTTGCTCCAAACCCTGCCCTGTCTGACCTTTTCACAGCAAAGGATGTCTTTGAATAGTAAAGGGTCAGGCCTGGAGCTGGTGTAGCTGGACCTTCACGAACTCTGCCATTTCACAGCCTCCCAGCTGTGTTTTTTAGGCTCTGCCAGGTTAATCGACACAGATCCAAGGCTCCCCAGGAATAACATCCACCAGCACAAATGCAATTAGGATAAGTAACGAGTGGAATGAGGGTAAAGAGGGGAGACAATATGGAAGCAGGCATGCAAACCATCCATGGAGATATTTCCCTGGAAGGACAACTCCTTGGGAACAATCTCCACAAGGCACTCTGGAGTTAAAAGTGTATCTGTCAGGTAGTGCAGCTTTGAACTTAGGATCTATCTTTTCTTTTCAGGATTATGCTTTTGTTACGTGCCTTTAGGAGAGGAAAAATGTGTAAATAAGCCAGATGTGATTTCTGTAGATTGGAAGGAGCCAATTCTTGACCCTGTCGCTTAATCAAAATGCTTTCACTGATTTTTATTCTGTTCTGGAGATAGGCACTGATTGGTGCTGCTGACAGATGTGCACAGAAGCTTTCAGCTTTCCTCGGCACTCCGAGCTCTCCTGAAAGCAGCCCATGAATTATTGAGGCAGGAGATTACCTTGACTGGAATGGATGTGGCTCTTTCCTCCACAGTGAAGTTGGGGCTCACTCCGAGGGGTGGGCGGGCTCCCCGTGGAGGGTTAGAAACTTGAAATGGGAAAGACTCTCCTTGCTTTTACTGGAAGTTTGCAGCAGCTTACAGAAGCTTTGGCTCCAGAGTGGATATGGAGCCTTTGAGTTGCATGTTTCCATTTTTGTGTTTTAAAAAATTTCTCCTTGGCACTGCTTTTACTTATTTATTTATTTTACCTTTCTTTTTGATTCAGAGATAAAAGGTTCTGGGGTGCCCACTGATGGGATTCCTCCGACTTTGCATTAAGGCAAAGCTGTCCCTTGGGCCTCATAGGTGGTGATAGGAACATCTCAGCTCCGATTTTATATTCTCATAAATCTTGAAGAAGGTGATTTTTCCTTTTTTTTTTTGTCTTCTCTCTTGTTCCCTGCTTTAATTACCAGCTGCAGGCACTGAGCTAAGGAACAGGGCACACTCTCCTTGCCATGGAGCTGCCAGCAGAGTCCAGGCTTAGGGAATTGCTGAAATTCATGAAATTCTGCTGCAAAGGTCCCCAAAGATCCTGGTTCTAAGCTGCAGGGGATGCCGGGCACACCTGGGTGCTGCGAATTCAGCCTTTTTCTGGGCTGTTCCCTTCCTGTTCATTCACAGAGGGTTCTTGGGATATGCGGGGCCAGGAGTCGGGCTTGATGATCCCTGTGGGGCCCTTTCAGCCCAGGATATTCTGTGATTCTGTGGTTTTACCTCCCCTGCTGCAGCTGCGTCCAGGGAAATCAGCCTCTGGATGCTCCCGGGTTGCAGCTGCTTCCCAAGCCCTGCTGAGGATTTGCCCTGCTGAAGGAGCACTGGCTGGGAAGCACTCTGTGCTGCTTTGCTCTCCACCTCGCACGGATCCATTTGGAGAGGGAGACGCTTGATTGCAAACCCATTTAGGATTTGTTTTCATGGTTTCAGGCTCTTCCTTGGCATTAAAGTGCTCCAAGACTGCAGCCAACCACTAAAATGCAAAACCACCCGTAGGAAAATATACATTAAATGGAGCAAAACAAAAAAACCCTAAACCCACGACTCCGATAAATTAAGTGAAACACACCATAAAACAATAGGAACTATTATAAATCACACCTAACCAACAGAATCAACATACCAATATCTGGTTTGCCAGTACATACTTCTCTGAAGAAAATAAACCATTCTTGGAATGAACCCCTGCTTTGATTTATATCTCACAGTCCAAGTACACACAAGGAGGATGTAAAATCTGCTAATATAAATACCACTGGTCCCAGGCTTTTATCAGATGCCTTCTACCAGGAAAGAAAAGGCTCTTTTGTTCCTGCTCAGGTAATTAGTGTGTTCCTTTGAGCCAAGCTCCCGTGTTTCCTCCTTTTTCAAAGCCATAATCCTGGGTGTGGACCCCACTGAAAACTACCCAGCGTTCTGTGCCAGGGAACATCTCTGAGCCCTGAGCCCAGCCAGGCTCGCAGAAAGGGTGGGCAGCCCCTGGGGAAATGAAACACGGCCACAACCAAAGCCACAAAGCAGCTGCAGAGGCCCCAAAGTGGGCTTAGAACCCCGCCTTGCACAGGCTGAACCCTCCCAGGGCCATGTTCAGTGTGGGCCAGCCGGGGTTTTTGGGAAATGCTTGGGAGGCACCTGCTCCCTCTGTAGCCATGCTGGTCACCATGGAATGGTTTGGGTGGGAAGGGCCATCAAAGCCCATCCAGTGCCACCCCCTGCCATGGGCAGGGACACCTTCCACTGTCCCAGGCTGCTCCAAGCCCCAGTGTCCAGCCTGACCTTGGGCACTTCCAGGGATCCAGGGGAAGCCACAGCTGCTCTGGGCACCCTGTGCCAGGGCCTCCCCATCCTCACAGTGGAGGATTTCTTCCCAAAATCTGGCTTTAACCTCCCTTCAGCATAAAACCATTCCCCTTGTCCTGTCGCTCCATCCGTTGTCATCTGGGCATGTGAACGCATTGCACATGAAGGGGACATCTCCCCACCCCAACTTGAACCCAGGGAGCAGGGCAGGGAATGAGGAGAATATCCTGGAGCTGTGGGTGCCTGTGCTGCACCTCACCTTTTGGGGATGTGGCACAAATGCTGCTGAGCTGCTGCCTCCTGGAGCTTTCAGAATGCTCCCTCCTTTCTCACTCGATCCTGGGTAAACAACCCATGATTAAGATTTTATTCTGTGAGTTTTACCTCTGCAGATTAAATCTAATTATCCCAGCTGCAGACTGGCCAGGCTTTGGAAACAGCACAGGGAATAAGCAGTGTTTTATCCCAGAGTTGCCATTTACCCTTTTCCATTTGCCTCAGAGAGGCAGCTGGGGTGATGGGGCTTTTTACCTGCACTTCACAGAGCTGCGCTCAAGCTTCCATCCTCTCTCCGTGTTCACAGCTCTGAACTGTTTGTGGAGGGGCCTCAGGGAATGACCTGCATCTGTGCTCACATGTGGGAGTTCAGTGGTCAGAAAGGACTTTGGGCTGCTGCAGTGCTGGAGACCAGGGGAATATCGTCCCACAGATACCTCCTGGAAGGGATAATTCAGTCTGCTACAGTCAGCATGGCCCTACGGATCTGGGAAGTAATATACCTGCAGTGCAATGAAAACCACAGCCCAAAAGTTGGAGGAGCTGACAAAAAAACCCAGCTTTGCCTTCCTCCGTCTGAAGGCTGCACTGCCAGGACATTTGGCATTCCCGTGTCTCCTGCCCCCTGAGCTTTCCTCATCCTCCTGCAACCCTGCTGGAGGTGTAGCTTTCCTCTGAAACAAACCAAAATATTCATTTTATTCTCTTCAAGCCACTATATTTATTATCCTTTTCTATTCTAAAGAACACGGGCAACTCAGGGTACGCAGCATTAATTTCTCTTTCGCCCCTTCCTACCTTGCTTACTTTTGGTGGTTTTTTTCCCACAGATTTATGACACGATCCAGTTGTTACTGGAGCCAGGGGAAGGGCTCCGTTACCTCAGGATTTACGGCCACGGGAGTGATGTTCCACTGCTGGCGCTGGAAGGACAAACCCGGCGGCAGCAGGGCGTGACCAGCCCCGCCGGAGGAGGATCGCTGTGGGGCATGGGGTGGGATGCCTGCCTCGGGTCAGGTTGTTCTGACATTCCTGGGACAGCGCTTGCATCCTGCGGCTCCTGTGATTTGCTGCCAGCCGCCCGTGCCTCGTTAACGGACTGAGGAGACGCAAATCTCCCTTCTCCCAGATTTTAATCGCTGAACAACGTGCAGGCAACGATATCCCAGGAGAGATAGCTATTTATTTATTTGCTCTGCTGGTTTTTTTGGTGATTCCCCCTTTTTGGGGTTTATTTTGGAGCCCCTTGGTTTTCTGTAGAAAGGGAGCTCAAGCTGTGCCTCTCCGTGCCTGGGTTTGCCAGCGCCAGAGGAGAGGCAAGCCACCGTGGGTCTGTGTCCAAAATGAAGAGATGTGAGCACACAAATCCAAACTTTCTGCCACTGCAAAGCTATCAAGAGCCCTTGACTGCTTTGAATCCTGTCCTGATTAGTAATGATGTTTTTAATTGAAATTTCAAGGTTCATTACTGAATGCAGATTAATTAAATTGCAAGGAGAGATAATGAGAAATGTTCCCTTTGGAGCCATAAAGGAGCACACACATCCTAGCAGGACTTTCCCAGCCCGACCTGCTGCCCATCTCCCCAGAGAGCCTCTCCCGGGGTGGAAAGCTGCCATGGAAGAGGGGGTTCACCCCCCTGGGCTGATCGCAGCCCCGCTGAGCACCAGGCACAGGGGCAAGCTTGGCCCCCTCTGAAATCAGGCCAGCAGCATGTGTAAGTCAGACTTGCCAGGTTTTTCCCCAGTCCCTGCTCGGGGAGAAGCTGGAAACCTCTGGATTTCCCTGTGGGAAAGGTTAATTGAAAGCTGAGGCTGGGAGATTTCCCGCTCTGGTGTTGGGGTCTGGACGATGTGCTGGGCTGACTGGGATAACCCCAGGCTGGTGTCACCCCCCTGCACACCCACAGCAGGGCAGGAGGGCAGTGAGCGTCCCCACGGCTCCACTCCCCCTTTCACAAAGTCACCTCTGTTCCCTCAGCAAGCTGTAGGCTTAAAGTAAGTTAGGCTGGGACTGTTTTGGGGTTTTTAGCCAGCCCTTCTTGCCTTGAGGATTCGGTGTGCCTGGCTTTGCATTCAGGAAATACTGCTGGGAAGGAGCTGATGGCAAACACCTCCCAGACACCTGCCTTGCAGGGGGCACCCTGCCTGTCTGTCTCCTCTGGAGAGCTCCAACCTGTGGGCAACCAGGACTGTGGGTGCCTGGGGTCCTCAAGTCAGTGAGGAGGTGACTCTGCCTCTGATTCTGTGGAAGGGGCTTTCTTTTGGGGTTTGTCCTTATGCCCCCTTGGTGGAAAAAATCTTGGTGAGCCCTGCTGGGCCTTGGAGAGCTGGATGTCCATAGTGTGCTTGCTTTCTCAGTCCCAAAAAATTCCAGCCAAACAGGGCCAATCCTACCATCTCTGCTCTGCAAACCTGGCAGGAAAAGTCTGCTCAAGCCCCTCCCTAAAGAACTGCAGACAGCTGATGAATTTCTTGCAGATGTTTGTTGGTCTGGTGGACACCTCCATGCTCCTGAGGGCAATGTGGGATCTGGAATAAACCCCGGTATGTGGCACAGCAAATCACAGCCAGGCTTGTCACCATCAGCAGAGGAGGGAGTGAGCACCAACACAGCCTCCACGAGGTCTCCATGACACCACATATTTTCTGGAGAGGTCTTTGGAAATTAGAAAGCTCTAATTGGGCTCATCTGGACCCTGGTAAAATCTCTCCTGACTGCAGGATGATGGAGTAGATAAAACAGCACTGAAGATATTATTTCCTGGAAGCTTTTCTATTTCTGTCAGCTCTTACTTGCTAGCTCTGCCCTCCCTGGGGGATGAGCTCTGCTTTCATACACAAGTGGGTTTTTATTTTGGCAAAAAAAAAAATTAGTGGGTTTTGGCAGAAAAAAGAGACAGTACATCAATGAAGAAGGGAAACCAATTTTTTTTTCCAAATGCTTCAAAGCTACCGGTTAAGGGTTTCCAAAAAGCTTTGGCATGGAGAGTAAGTGGATGCTAAAAGAGATAGGAATTGGCTCATATCCTTCACAATGTTCATGATTGCTTGAAAAAGCACCCAAGTTTTGTCAGTGTTTGTGTAGACCACTGTGCTGGAGATTCCCTGCTGAAGGACAGGATTGTTTTATCCAGATTTTAACCCAGCAGCCCCTCAGCACTCCTGGGTTCTACTGGGAGCAGGTTTTGGAGGAGGGAAGGCAGGAATCTGTGTGTTTTGGGTGGCTTGACCCCATCAGGCCCACAGGCTTTAGGGGAGCTCCACGCCTGGCCAAAAAGACTTCCCTCCTTCATTCCACTTACTGATTTATTTTCCAGCAGGCTGAATCAGCTTGGGATGCCACAGGGGTGAACCTATCCACTGTGTCCAGGCAAAGCCAGGGATGCTGCTGCACCTCCTGCCTGTGGGGCCAGAAGGGAGACCCTCCCTCAAGCATCTGCTTCTGAAAAACCCAAATCCCAATGTTTCCTGGGTGTTTCCAGCCCCCACCAAGCAGCATTTCTTACCGTGCAGGGTTCTGCATCTGGTTAGCCAATATTCCAGAGGGAAGGGAATTGGGCAGGGCTGGGGTTTGCCAGCCTGGAGTGGGAGGTTGATGCCTGCCCTGGGAAATCTTGGTGTAAGGCTCCACCTTCCCCATCAAGAAGGAAATTAGGATGGACCTGCAGACCGAAAAAGTCCTCCCCCAAACCTTGCCTGGGGATAAATAACTGCACAGTTGTCACTCCTACTGCCACTGGGGAAAAAAAAAAACCCAAAACAACCAAACAAAAAAAACCCAAACAAACCCAAAGCACCTGGAGCATAGATGCCAAGACATGTTTTTTTCTGTGTGTTGCCTGAAAAGCTGCAGAGCATCCCTGAATCCTGGGATGCTGCTGGAGATCCCTTGATCCTGGGATGCTGTTGAAGATCCTGGAATAGAGGATGCAGCAGGAGCACAGCTTGGGTGTGCACTTTGCAAACAGTCCATAACAGTTAAGCTGAAGGGGAGCCTAAATAAAGCTGAAATGGAGACTGATGCTCCCATTTGCATTGGGAAAGGTCTTGAGACTCTTTTAGCTGCCTCGTCCAGGATAAATCCTGGGTGAAGGTGCTGCCTCACCAAACTCTCTGCAGTTTTTATCCCTGGGTTTGCCTCGCTTCCAGTAGACCTCTTAATTACAGGGAATGAACAATTAAACGAGAGGATGGCAGTGAGCAGTGAGTTGGATTTGTTAACTACTGGCTGTGACGTGGGTGACAGGACCCAGGGCATCACTCCAGAAATCCTCTTTACACCAAAATAAGAACAGTTATAAACTGGGGATAGGGCAAAACCCCATCTAGCTTGTTTGTGTACCCTTAACCCCAAATTTTTCAACCAAGTCTCCTTGCCATCCAGCCAAAGTGGAGTCTTTTCCTAGGGAGGTATTATTGGGATGAAATCCCGCCTTATTTGCAAACAGAGCGACATGCCACAGTCCTTCCTTCCACGGGAATTTGGGGTTGGCTTTCTTTAGAAACCCCTGACCTAAATGGTAGTTACAGAATTTTGGGAATTGCCTGGAACAAAAAATAAAAAAGGGGAATGTTCTTGCTTGTCCCGTCACATTTTATTTTCTTCCTGAATGCAAGGAAAACGAACACCCAAGTCTGGGTTTTGCCTTCCCCCCGGGCCAACATCTGGAATGAGATGCAAATGCACATAAACAGTCGATCTCCAAAACCCACAAAATCAGGGCAAATCCCTCACAAATCAACACAGAACTTCCCCAGCCTCTGAGAGGAGGGTTCTGGCTTTGAGGGGAGACCCATCTTGGCAAACCCTCTGCTTCCCCCTTTGCCTGTGGAGCAAAGCACCGGCCCAGGGAGATGTGTAGAAACGGAGAGAGTAGAGTGATTGCCAATTAAATGCTCTTTAAAATTTTATCTGAACATTAAGCCTACCAGAGAGCTGCACTTAGGCTCAGCCTGCTGCTGACCCTGTTCTCTGTGGTGCAGAGACTCCCGGGCTCTGCCCCGTCCTGTCCCTGCTCTGTAGGGAGCCCAGCTGGCTGGGAAAAAGGGTCCATGACCAGATACTGGGGAGAAATCCTTCCCTGGAAGGAAGGGCAGGCCCTGGCACAGGGTGCCCAGAGCAGCTGTGGCTGCCCCTGGATCCCTGGCAGTGTCCCAGGCCACGTTGGACACTGGGGCTTGGAGCAGCCTGGGACAGAGGAAGGTGTCCCTGCCCAGGGCAGGGGGAGGACTGGATGGGCTTTGAGGTCCCTCCCCACCCAGACCACCCTGTGATTTCATGGTTCTATGGGAGCTGCTTTGTGATAACCCAGACATGCCAGGAGGGCAGCCTGGAGACTCGAGCAGGCAGGGAGTGGCCGTGGATGTAAAAATAAAGGCTTTTTTGGAAGCAACAAATTTGCCTTTCCCTGAAGGTTTGGGGCAGCAACATCTCATTCCACAACCATTCCCAGGACCTCGGAGCTGCAGGGGTGCCGGCAAGGCTGGGAATTCGCGGTTTTCACCCAATTTTTTCGCTGCTGCCGCCGTGATTTTTAAGCTGCGCCGTTCGCAGTGTTGGTCTCCTGCCATTAGATGTCCCTGTGTCCTGCACGGAGCTCAGGCAGGAGGTCACTCCTGGCAGATCAAAGGTCACCGAGCTGGAGCAAGGCAGAGATCTGCTTTAATTGGAGTTTGCGGCTTTTGCCTGCGAGGAAACGCCTTTTTCGTGCGAGAGGCTGTGGAGGAGCCGGTGCATGGATGCGTTCGGGTGGTTCTGCCTCCCTGGCACATCCAGCGGCAGGAAGGATGGATCTTCTGACCTGCACGTCCTGCCAGCCCTCCGAGAGAGAGGGCCGTGCTCTGACAGCTCGCCAGGGGACACTCGGAACAGCGCACGCCCGTCTGTGGCTGCGCAGGGCTTTTTTTTTCCACATTCGTAATTGCAGCTTTTTCCCCTTTTGGTTGTTATTAATGTTGTTCGTTTCCTCAAAAATTGCATCTGTTTAGATGTTAATTGAGTTAATTGTTACCGTTCAGCAGCTGGAGCAGCAATTTAGCACCTGCTAATAAAGATGCTGGGTTCGAAGCTGGGTGACAATGGCCGTGCTGGAGGGTGGCTGCTGTGCCGCCGTGCCACGAGCCAGGGGATGGGGCGGAGGGACGGGCCGGGGGCGGCTGCTTTGGGAGTCGGGGATCGGTGGAGAGGCGCTGGAGCCATGAGGAAAACCTGCTGGAGAGAAAAGGCAGGTGGCGAGCACAGAGTCGGCAACAAACACCGTCTCTCTCTTAGGGGAGGGGATGCTACAGCTTCCCTGTGAAGGACGAATTAGGTAGAATCAACGAGGGCAGAGATGGAATACAGACAGGCTGACAGCTCACGTGGAGACCTTTTACCAAGGGTTTTCACGTGGAGACCTTTCCACAGTAAAATTCCCAGGGAATGGAGATGGTGGTGCTGGAGCAGAGCAGCTCAGGGATGAGCGATGGTGACCACAGTGAGCAGCACGGCCTGGCTGCAGATTCCCAGGTGCTTTTTCCTTCTTTTCACTTGAAAATCGTGCCACGCCATGGGGCACGCAGGCTCTGACAGCTGTGACACCACTCCCTGGTGTCCTGCACTCCGCCCCATCAGGTCTGGTGGCCCGAGAGCCAGCCACAGCTGCCAGAGCACGGCCCCATCCCTCCAGGGTGGGGCTGCCCTGTTGGCAGAGATGTTGGCAGAAAACCCTCTCACCCCGACCAGGAGGGTGAGCACATCCCACCTCGCTCCTCCCTGGAAGGGGTTAATTAGGAGCCTCATTGCTGACCCGGGCTGTAATCAAGTGCCAAGGAAAAACTGTTGAATAAAGGTTTAAAAGGAAGGGCAGGGCTGCAGCAAGGCTTAAGGGGCTGTTTTGTGGTGCTGTGGTGTCAGCAGGGGGTGTTAACGTTCCTGGAGTCGCATGAGCCAGAGGTGAGGACTCCTGTTGGGGCTTTTAGGATGATAGGAGGGGAAGAGCTCTCTGTGAAAGATGGGACCTGCTCGGGAGGGAGGTAGAGATGGGCTGATCCATGGGTTCGCTGGGAGAGTGAGGCTTGGGGAGTGCAGTGAGTTGTGTTTGCTGCTCAGTGTCTCAGAGAGTGTTTGCCGTATCTTGTTATTGGGGATATCCCACCGTGCTTTTCTAATATTTATTATTATTATTATTTTATTATTTTTTATTCCCGTTAGCTTATTTCTTGGGGATCGGGGATCTGGACTCTGGATCCCTGTACTGTTGCCTGCTGACAGGTGTGGATGAAATGTGGCTTTCTTGAGATTTCCAGGAGGCCAAGTAGAGGGAAAGGGCAAGCTCAGCCCTGGGCCACCGGGGTACAACCTCAGCAGGCTTATAGGGGCCTTTTTAGTGTCAAAGAGGAGACCCTACAGCCCAATGCCACAACGGGTTTGGGTTTTGCTTCCAGGAGCTGGCTGACCTGCCATGTCCGTGTTTTCCCACTGAGGGGAAGGTGCTGGGCTCCATCTCTGGGCTGGAAGAGTGATTGTTCCTCCGTGGTTCTGTCTGTGGGTATTGGGACTGGGCGTGCTGTGGATAAGATGGTGGATTTTCATGCTCTCCAGCCCCTGGCATTCCAAAACACAGCACAAAATCCCTGCTTAAGTTTAAATAATCTGTATGTTTGAGGAAAGGATTATGAGTCAGTGGAGGAGGCAGTGCTTTCTGTATTTCCTGCAGGGAGATGCAGAAGGGAGTCCTCGGGAAAAGCAGCTTGCTGGAGAGCAGCAAGGGCAGTCCAGGGATGCTTCCAGCAAGCTCCAAAGGCGAGAGAGAGCCCGGAGACCGCTGCTCACAGAGGCAGGGGAAGCAATAATAGTGAGAAATAACATTTAATTACTTCTCATTCCCACCAGTCTGGGAGAGAAGAGTTCTGATGCCTGGCGAAAAGGGACTGTGTTCTGGCTGTGGTTGGGTATTCCTGCCCAGGTGCAGAATCAGCCTGAGGAATGGGGGCTGGAGCATCCCTGGGTCTGCAGGATGGTCACTTGTGTCCTGCTGCTGGGCCTGCTGGCTGAGGGCAAAGCTGTGGCAAGGGGGACGCTGTGACTGAGCTGAGCTCTTGCCCTCCCTCCAGTGGGGGCTGGCACCCGGGCACCTCCCTAGTGTCACCTCCGCCGTGCCACCTTCCACTTTCCTAGATGGAAGTTTACCAAGTAATTACTGCATGGCAATGGCTCTGTAGCAAAGTGCTCAGCAGGTACAGCCTAAACAAAGGGGATTTAAGCGGCATCCCTGTCCTGAGGTTTAAAATATGCCGGTGTGGTAAAGGCAGGGAGGGGGCAAATGGAGATGGAAGAGTATTGATGGAAGTGTGATGGATGTAACAACTCCGGCTCCCCCGAGTGAGAGCCGGAAACATCCGATTTGTTGGAGCCACCCTGGAGAGCAAGGGGCCAGTGTTTAGTGCAGAAACAGAGATTATAATCTCAGCGCAGGCTGAATCGATGTGCAATCATGGAATATCTTGAGCCGGGAGGGACACACAAGGAGCATGGAGGGGACATGCACATCCCTTGTCTCTGCTCACGGAGGTCCATCGGTGTGTGAGCCTGTGGATGCTGTTCCTCGGGCATCCCGCACACCTCAGCCCTCATTCCCACTCCTGTCCCTGCTGCGGAGGAGCCTTTGGAAAGCTCCTCCGCGCTCACCGCCCGACTCCTCGCCTTGTCCTCGCCTGACTCCTGCTACAGCTAATTAGCACCTTGACATTTGCGCAGCAAGCGAGGCAGCCTCGATGTTTGCGAGGGAACAGAAGGCACATCTGTCTGCGTGCGCTGCTCGCAGGGGAGGAACGCGGCTTCGCGCTGTTTAGAGCAGGCAGTTGGGGGAGGAATTAATTTACCAATTTTTTTGAATGAAAACAATTCCAATAGCTCGAGTGCCCTCTCCCTCCCACGTCAGCTGTTTACAAACTGTTGAGTGGAATCTGTCCCACATGTCCCTTGAACCTACCCAGTAACGCAGGGAAACAGAATTGAAATGCATCATGAAAAACTAATTTTGAAAGGGGAGGGGGGAGGGAAAGAACAAAGATAAATAATCCTGCCCACGAAGTTCAAACAACTTGTCTTGCTTCAGCTTCTACCAATTTTCATGTGCTTAGACAAATGTCACCAGTGGCAGACTTAATTGACTTCGTTTTGATCTTCATCCTCATTAAAGAGGAACGCCATTGTTCTTGCTGTCTCTGCATCCGCCCCGTGAAGGTGCTTTGTGTGAGGCAGTGATTAACTTGATTTGTTAAAGACCTGTGGAGTCTGAGGGCATCCAAATGTCATGGGGCTGGGGAATCTCCTCCTTCCCAGGGCAGCACACTTGGGGTCATGGAATGGTTTTGGTTGGAAAGGACCTCACAGCTTATCCAGCTCCATCCCCTGCCATGGGCAGGGGCACCTTCCACTATCCAAGGGTGCTCCAAGACCCGTCCAGCTGCTGTGGAGCACCCATTTTCTTAGGCTTGCCTGGAATTTCTGATCTCTCGTTCCTGTTTTTAAAAGGAGGGAAGCTAATTCAAGGGAAAGGGCTGCAATTAACATGGTTTCTGTAATTTTTTTTTTTTTTCCTTGAGTTCATCTCTGGCTCATTAGGGTTGTGTAAGTGTCTCTTGCACGATGTCCCTTAAAGCTTTCCAGACTCAGAGTTAAAACTGCCCTCTGGTATTTGGAGAACTTCTGTAGCCAAGCCACATGATGAAGCACGGGGGAAAAAATTGACTTCCCCAGCCCTCCATGCAAGGAGGACAAAGGAGAGGCAAACCACTTTCCCTGCCAAAAAAAAAAAAAAAAAGAAAGAAAAAAAGCGCCAAATTGCAGAGGAACCATTTCTGCAGGGAGCTGAAGGCTTTGACTCGGGGTCCCTGCCTGGATGTGATGAGCACAAACTCTTCTGAGCATGGCAGAGGGTACCTGCCATTAAATTTTAGGATGCTGGACAACCTAGAGGAGTCTGATGGGTTTTGAATGCATTTGAGGTGGAGCCCATGAAGGTCTTGCGGCAGTGACAGGTCAGAGCCACCCCACGTGCTGAACAAGTTTTCTCTGAGAGCAGATCCTGGGTGACAAAGCTGCTCCTGCATCACTGAGGGGCAGCCCAGCAGTCCAGGTCAGCCTCCTGTGCCACTGGGGGAGTTTCAAAGGCTCCTTCTACCCCAAGCTGTTCCGGGATCACGGGCAACACATGAGTGTCTCCCCTGCACCCCAGGGTTGGATGCAGAGGGCGGGGCTGCTGGGGCTGATCGATACCGAGCTGCTCCCTCTCCTTCTGCCCCGGGACGAAGCCTCTGGCCGGGCACTCCACACCTGCCAGCGGGGCTTTGGCTGAGGGGAAGGCTTTAGTCCCTGGTGAAAGGTGTCTTGGAACGAGCAGAGCTGAGGGGAGAAACGCGCAGCACAGCAGGGAGCTGAATCTGGGTGGCTCCTCTCTGTTCCCCTCTCCTCGGCTGCTCCTGGGCAGCAGCACCCACAGCAACGGTGCGAGAGGGGCTGGAGAGATCCCGCGGCATCCCGGCCGTGCCCGGGACACCGATCGCGGCACTGCCCGAAAGCTGCCAGAGCAGCGCTCGTGCCGAGCATCCCGCCGGGAGGAGGTGAGGGAACTTTCATCCATCGGGGATGCTGAATGGGAGCCACACCTCTGCCGCCTGTGAATGCAGCAGATTTACAAACCTTCCCCCTTTTTTATTAGTGGCTTCTCCCCATGTAACCACGTTCCTGTGGGCCGGGGTTGAATGAAGAGAAGCTCCTGTTTTAATTTTTGCTGTCAGGAGTAACGGGTAAGTGTAGGAGGAGGAATATTAATCATCCCCAGCAGGCACTCTTCAAACTTAGAAACAGCATAAGGAAGGAGCCCAAATGGTTTAAACATTGTGGGGACCATTTGTATGGGAGTCTCATGCTTGGAAACGTGCAGGGTATTCTTTTCATTTTTTGCTTTCACCCTGATTTAGTTCAAAGGGGAAGTTGTTGCTCTCCCACCTGCTTCCTGCAGCAGGGACCAGGGCCTCATGTGCCTGCAAAGACCAGGGAGGTGTGCAGGGGTCATCAGTGCTGCTGTTAAATTCTTTGTGGCATCAATTAGCTGCTGCTGTTCCAAATTAATTTGCTATCTGGATACAAAAGAAAAGGAGAGAGGCAGTATCTTGAGTTTTGATGTTCCAAATTTTTGCGCTGGTGCGGTAGCAGATGTAGCACTGCCGTACAAAATTAGAGATTTTGCTTCTTTGGGATGACTTGAGGCACCACTGGAGGTTCAGAAGGGACCTGAGTTGTGCACCATGTGTTTTTATGGGTCCACCATGTGAAGACAGGGTGGCTTTAATCCCCTTCTAGGGCTTTGGGAGGCCCCCAAACCTCAGCCCCTGCCACATAGGTGTGCAGGCTTGCTTACATCTTACCTGTGACTAAGGAACTGGTCCTCCCCGGGAGAACTGCAACATCCTTACGTGACCCTTTCCCTTCCCTTTTTGCCTTTCTCTACCCTATTTTGGGTTTTTTGGGTGGTTTTGTTGTTTTGGCTTTTTTAATACAAGAAGCCCCTGGGGAAGCGCATGGGGTGAGTTTTTGCTCTTCTGGAGGCTGCCTGTGTTTTCCAACAGAGCTGAAGCCTCTGCACCTCCAGCTGAAGGGTGAGAGCTGCCTGAGTGCTCCACCACGCTGGGGCTGGCAGCCACTAAGGACAACCTCCCCTTAGGGAGGGTCAGGGACTCTTCCCTGGGGTAGGGACAGGAGGCTTTGGGCATTACTCCAGCACCTCTGCTGTGTTTTGTTCATCCCTCACAGCAGCCTCTCTGGGGTCAGCAGAAGGCTGCAGGAATGTCCCCGCACCGCTGTGCAAAATTGCTCCTCTCTCACACTGCGCTGTGGCTGAAATTGGTTAAGAGCCTCTGACTGGGAACCAAATTTCTCCTCCATCTCCTCGAGCACACAGGAAAGATTGCCTGGCAATCTTTAGCATGCCTCAAACGTGAAACGAGGGACGAGTTGCTCATCACAGGGCTGGGATCCTGTGATGGATTCTCCCAAACAAAGTGCAGCAGTGCCGGTGCTGAGTCAGTTTGTCTTGCTGGGCTCCCTGAAGGGCACATCTCTGGATGCTGGGCATTCCCAGCAAACAGATTCCTGCTTTTTGTCAGGGGGTCACCCAAACAGACGTGGGTTTGGGGCAAATCTGCCTTCTCCCAGCCTAACCAGCTTCCCTGCAGTACTCTCAGCTCCTTCTGGTAAGCTTCCTAGGCACGGTGCCAGTGGGAGGCTGCAGCATTCCTTGCTTGCAGAGGTTTGGGACCTGGTTCCACATGTGCAAAATGAGTTTATTCTTCTGCAGCAGCCCGTGTTCTCTTCCAGCCACACAAGGTTTGTTTGCATAGGGAGCATGTCCACCGAGGATGCTGGAGTGGGAGAGCAGGGCAAAGCGAAGAGAAAGCCCTTGTGTGGCTGTAGTCAGGCGTGGCCGGGCACTGAAAGCTGAAAGAATTGTGGCATCTGGAGTTGGCAAGACTCCCAAATCCTGTTGTCTTGCCCCAAACCGCTCTGCAGGGGGTCGTGGGCCCCCATGCCCCACGTTTGGTTCCCCCACCCCCGACAGCATCATTCAGCACAGTGGCACGAAGAGCAGCAAGCTGTAATTTGCCAATGGGGCCGTGTCCCTCAATGAAAGCTTCCTACGTGTCTCTTGGAAGATTATCCTATCAAATCCCCTCCTGCTCTGAAAGGTACGCATTTAAAGCATGACTAACGCTGAGAGATGCTATTATTCCATTTTATTCCACAGCTTGTGAGTAATGTCTCATTATAAATGGGGATGCATTCAGAAAAACATCATCTGCCTGCCAGAGCGTGGGCTGCACGGCACGGGCGCCTTGTGGCACGGGAGCCAGCGCCCGGCGGCACGTGGATGGCTATGGGAGGGGTGGCAGCACCTGGGAGCCCTGAGCCAGCCTTGAGCTCTGCCTGCTGCCCAGGCTGGGCTGGGGCTCTGCTTTGTAGCCCACAGCATCCCAGCTCCAGCAGGGACAGAGACCCACAAGCCCGGGCTGCAGAGGCAGCACTGCTGGGCAATGAGGGGCAAGGGCAAAGCCAGCAGAGTCTTGCTGTGCAGGTGTTTTATGAGCTCCACGAGGTCTGTGCTTCCCTGCTAAGTGCTCTTCTCAAAGCACAGCTTTTCCTGTGGCTGCATATCCCGAGATTCTGCGGAAATTCATCGTAACGGGATAAACGGGCTCCTGCCAGCGTTCCTGGCTCCCCAGCTGGGGATGTGGGTCTGTCCAGGCTGTGCTGCTCCTCTTGAGGCCGCTCAGGTGTAAAAGATCCTTGTCTAGGGATGGTCATGATTATCCTGCTCTAAAGGAATCCTGTGTATATGGGAGCCGGCATCCTCACCCCCATCCAATGGGAAATGTCTGCTATCCTCTACTCCCTGTATTCCTTGTCCTGTGGTGCAAAACGCTGGCATTTTTGGGATGTTCATCACAAGGTCAATGGCTGGTTCCACTGTTGTGTGTTTTTGTGTGACACACGTGTGGAGTGTGGTGACACTGACCTTCCCCTAGGACTGGTGCAGCCCAATCCCCTTTACCTATGCTTCTGCTGAGCATCCCTGGTCTGGCATCCTCACCATCAACCATCCATCCTTAATAATTCTCTTCTTAAGGAAGAAATCCTTCCCTGTGAGGCTGTGAGGCCCTGGCACAGGTTGCCCCATCCGTGGCAGTGTCCCAGGCCAGGCTGGATGGAGCTTGGAGCACCCTGGGATAGTGGAAGGTGTCCCTGCCCATGGCAGGGGCTGCAATGGGATGAGCTTTCAGATCCCTCCCAATCCAAACCATTCTGAGATTTATCTGCCTCGTGCCAAAGAAAATGAAATCCAATTATTTATTGACGTATTTTTTCCGGGCGTTGTTTTCTTCTTCACCTCCTGCTGAGGAGGTTTTGGGGTGGGGTTTGTTTTTTGTTTTTTGGTTTTTTCTCCCCCATCCTTTTCGGTTTGTATGGATGGATCATTCACTTCCCCTGCTGTTCTCCGTGCCAAGGAAGCAGGCCTGCACCCCCTGAGGTGTTGTTGAGCTGAAAGGCTGGGATTTGACTGAAGCATGCTTGCGCCTCCCACACCCATGCAGCCGCTGACGCACGCCCGTCAATGGAGAGGGGATGAATAAACCCATCTCTGCCATCCCCAGAAAGAAGGGGGTGGAGAAAGGAGGGAAAGCTGCTCTGGGCATGCAGTTTTCAGAGCTGTTTTCTCCTTTCTAGATCCTCTGGCTTGTGGGGCTGCTGCAGGTGTGGCTTTTGCATCCCTCGTGCCACCAGGCTTGGACTCCAAGTCATGCTGGACTGGTCCAGGTGGCTTGTGGCTCTCCTCCACTTCTTGCAGATGCTGGAAGGACGGGAAAGAGGCTTCCACATGCTGCACGGCTCCTGGTGGTACCAGTTTGAGATGCTGACTTCAATAACTCATTTTTTGGCTGTAGTGGTCCTCAACAGCATATCTCAGACTGGAGGATTCCTCCTTCCCTCAAAGGCATGCCAGGCTTGGCGCCCTTGAGGGTGGCAGTGTGTGATCCTGCTTGTGAAGTACAGATGTGCTTAGGCTGGGCAGGGTGCAGGCGATGGTCCTGGGGGACAGGAGGTAGGGAATGCCGAACTTCAGGATTTGTGCACATCCTGCCTGCCTGAAAGCAGCCCCCAAAAGTAGAACAGGGGACCCTCCATGCCTTGAAAAGGCTGAGCTGGAACCAGATCCTGGGCTCCAGAGGCTTCCCACAGTACTGGGAGGATCAGGCCTTCCTCCTGCTCCTGGGAGTGTTCACCAGCGTCAGGAATTTCTCTTCCTGAGGGGAAAGTAGCTGAAACACAGAACAATTAACCACTGCTCTGCTGCTTGTGGTGTTTTTTTTTTTGTTGTTTTTTTTTTTTTTTTTTTTGTTTGGTTTGGTTTTTTATTTCTTTTTGTTTTTAATTCTTTTCCTGCCCTGCTCCTGCCTTCCTGCATGTGCATTGTTTCCCTGTGGGACCTCGAGCTATTCCCTGTGGTGCTGGAAGCTGATATCCTGCAGAGTTATGGGCCTGGAGTGGGATGAGAGGGCAAGAGATCTTTTGCTTCTGGTTCAGATCATGCAATCCACCATTCACCAGAGCAGCTCCTCCCTTTGAAAGGCATCAGTCCTTGTTTCTCTTCTCAAGTTCACGGGGATGTGGGCTTAAGGAGGGATGGTGGGATCATTCTCCATCAGCCCTGGATCATGGGCAGATGATTCAAGAGATCTCCATTTGCAGGAATTCTACCCCAAAGCCAACATTTTCCAAGGAATTGTTGAATATTCAGGATTAACGTTGAGTGTTTGTGTCTTGCTCACCCCCTTCCCATCACAAGCCTGGTAAAGCTCAGTGCCCCTGCAGCCCACTGCAGCCTGTTCTTACCATGTTGGCTGCTTCAAGTGTATAATCCTGGCAATAGCATCCCTTCTCACCCCATTCCCATTGGAAAATCCTGCTCTTCCATTCTTCTCCTGCTTGTAGCCTGTTCTGTGTCTACTTTGTGCTCACACCTTCTTGCAGCAAGAGCTTCTGTGGGAATTCTGTGGTGCCAGGGAGCTGGGCTCTCTCTGCTGCTCTTTTTTTCTGGTCCTTTAGCCCACAGAATTTATAGGTATGAAAAAGAGGAGCAGAAACTTCTTCATAGGCCACTCTTTGTAGAACCACAGAATCGTTAAGGTTGGAAAAGGCTCCTGGGACCAAGCCCAACCATTAAGCTAACACTGCGTGTTTTTACAGCTACAACTGGTGTGCTCTTGGAGAGAAGATTATCCTGAAGATCTGTTTGGAACAGGGACATCTCCAGGGACTTGTGGAGACAATCTCTGCTCAGTCACCTGGTGAGAAACCCCTCACGTAAATGGTAATTCTGACGGGGCTGGGGGAGGAGCCTCTTGTGCTGATATGGAGATGTTCCTGGGCTCAGTTTGGCTTCAAGGAGGTTTCCCTGGATGCCCCCCTGCTTTCTCCCTGCTTGTCTTCTCCTGGCTGCCTGCTGGGCAGAGAGGAGGGAACCAGTACCCATGTGATCTGGGTGTCCATAAAGATTCCATTTCTACCATCTAGTTACAAAAAACACCATTACCTACTGGAAGGCACTGTGGCTTCCAGTGATCTGATTGACTGAACTTGTTTTAAACCATTACAGATTATTTAACCCCATGTGGTGTCCTAAATACACCCTCAAATGCCAGCACCACCAATGGCAGCTCCCACCTCCAGGATGTCTTCATGGCAGCTTCCTGGATGTGTTATTTTTCCAAGTGGTTTCAGGTAATAACAGGGTAGGAAGTGTTCTGCTGTCTGTGAAACATCAACACAGGCAGCTCTCAGCAGGTAGCTGGTAATGAATCAATTGCTGGTGGTTTGAACAATCTACAGATTCACTGCTGAACTGCTAAAACCAAAATGCTAGCATGAAATCTGATTTTTTTCCCCCCCTCATATTTTTAGATAGCAGTGTGTCTCACTGTAGTTTAAATTAATTTTTTGGGGGTTGGAGTTTTCAGCAGTAAATCAAATCTTAGCAAATTCATTTCTTTATGCATAAGAGGGATGTCCAGGAACATCAGGGTCCATACTGGCTGTGTGTATTTTCTGCTGTTGGGGCCACCTAGAAATGGCATTTTCTTTTGAGGTCACAAGTTTTTGTGGCCAGAAGCTCTGGTAAAAAATAGTCAGGGCTGGTGGCTACAAGTTAAACAGCTCTGCTGCACGGGGAGGACAACGTTCCCACGTGAATCCCCTGATTTATCCCTCTGTTCTTCCCAACTTCTGTGGCCAAGCTTCCTGTGCTGGCTGCCTGAGGAAAGAGTTCGGCAGCCCCCAGCCCTCTCCTATAATTAACTTGCCAAGGAAAGGCTGTTTCTCAGCCGTGCCAGCTGGGACTGCTGAAGGAGCCTGGTTTCTTACAGAAAGTGGGGAACTGTCAAGGAATAACTGATCACAGGAGAATCCCTCTTAAAAAAAGAGAAAAAAATAATCTGGAAATAAATTAACTGGGAGGGAAGTGCTGCTCTGCAGCTTCTAAAGAGGTTTCTCTGCCTCAGAGCTCCTGTAACAACTGCGATTGCTGCAGCTCTGAGGGGGGGATTATTTTCCAACCCAGACTTGGACACTGCCAGGGATCCAGGGGCAGTCACAGCTGCTCTGGGCACCCTGTGCCAGGGCTTCCCCACCCTTCCAGGGAACAATTCCTTCCCAGTATCCCATCTCGCCCTGCCCTCTGGCAGTGGGAAGCCATTCCCTGTGTCCTGTCCCTCCATCCCTTGTTCCCAGTCCCTCTCCAGCTCTCCTGGAGCCCCTTTAGGCTCTGGAAGGGGCTCTGAGCTCTCCCTGGAAACTTCTCTTCTCCAGGTGAACAACCCCAACCCTCCCAGCCTGCCAAGTTAAAGTCTTGCAGCTCCATAGTTTGGTCTCCATCCCATACAGGGTATTGATTTGACTCCTTGGCCCCAAATTCTCAAGCCCTTCCCCATTCCAGCATAATTTCCTGAATTCACACAGGCAGTCAGCTGCAGCCACTCTGTGAGGAAATTCTGACTTGAATTAAATTTGGTTTGCTATCTTGTTGAGGATAGAAAGGAGCAATTTTCTCAAGGGCGGGCAACCTTATTTTTAATTTCTTGGCTCCTGTGGTGTGTACGGCATCTTATCCTGTGGGCAGGGATCACAGGGCTCCCTGGTAACAGCAATCATCCCATCAGAGGAAAAGGGGTTGGTGCAATGGCATCACCTTTCCATCCCAGTGAAATACAGTCCTGTGATTCCTAGCAGAGCTTCCTGGTTAGCAATTACTCAGCTGAGTGCAAACAAATCTACATAATGCTCCCCAACACGAGTCAGCTCTTTAAACAGAACCCAAGGCGCAGCAGTACATCACCAAAATATATTGCAGGTAATAGAGCAGCTTCTCACAGGGCTGAAATGATCTGTTGGGGGCATTTGGCTCTCTTCAGTTCTTGAGGGAAGTGCTCCCCTAGCTCAGATAATTCCAGTTCTCTGGCCACTGCAGAAAAATAGAGAAATTGAGTTGTGTGGTAAGACATGGAAAGAAAATAATCTGAACATTATACTCTAAGCGGGGAGAATGCGATCTCACTCCAGTGGGCCGTGATGCTCCAAAAAGGTTTTTTAGGCAAGGACCTAACCTCTGATCCCATGGCACCTCAGAGCCCCCAGTGAAAAAGACTGGAAACATTTTGGGAAGTCCAGGAAGATCAGAACAATTGATCCAGGTGTTGACTCCCTCACGGAACCAGCATGGTTTGGTGAGGCAAAACCTCCCTTTACAGGAATGATGCCAATTCTCCAAGGCTGTGTCCCTGTTCTTCCATATGCCTTCCCTTTTTAAATGCAAAATTAGGGAAGAAGACCCAAGCTTAGGGTATCGCTTACAAGTTCAATAATTTCATCTACAATTTCCTTTACAAGGCATAAATTACTCTGTTAATTAGAATTAATTGATTCCAGTGACTCTGTTGTTTGTTTTATATGTCTAAACTCTTTTCCAAAACACTTTAACATACAAGGTTCTTTCCCTGATTGTTCTCCAGCAAGAAAGTTGTGGGGAATAGAATAATGCCCTTTCTCCAAAGGCTCCTTTTCCCTACCCCAGCAGCATGCCTTGGAAGGCACATCCATGTTAAACCCTCTCGCCGTCAGGGTGTTTTTGGGAGCTCTGTTTGGAGAAGGTATTTTGGAAGCCCTGGCAGCATTAGGGACACATGCTGGACATGTTCTCCCAGCCTCCTGTCAGAGTTTCCCCTTCTGTCCCAATTAGGGCTGGATCCAGAGTTAATCTGGGAAAACGGGGAACAACTGGTGAGGGACTCCCATGGCTCTGCTCCCTGACACTGCCTGGAAGGGAAGCGTGGGGAAAGAGGATGTTTATTGGAATAAAAACAGGCATTATGCTGGCTCCTGGCCTGCTGAAGCTTCACAGCTTATCTTTTAACTGGGCTTTTCCCCTCTATTTTTGTTTTCTAGATGTTTTTGTTTGGTTTACCTTCCATTATTCTGACTGCCTTTGGAGAGTGCTTGCTTTTCTGGCTTCCACAAGTTTATATGGAAGCAAAGTCCACAATTTGCATGGGAAAAGGGCCTTAATTGGGTTTTTAATCTGAATCATTTCAATTTCATGCAGTGGAAGTGCTGTGGTACTGTGAGAAGGAGCCACCACCACACACCTCCTGATTCCCAAGGGTCTGGAGTGCCAGGACACAGGGAATGGCTTCTCACTGCCACAGGGCAGGGATGGATGGGATATTGGGAAGGAATTGTTCTCAGTGAGGGTGGGCAGGCCCTGGCACAGGGTGCCCAGTGAAGCTGTGACTGCCCCTGGGTCCCTGGCAGTGTCCAAGGTCAGGCTGGACATTGGGGCTTGGAGACACGTGGGACAGTAAAAGGTGTCCCTGCCTTGGCAGGGGTGGCACTGGATGATTTTAGGGTCCCTCCCGGCCTAAACCATTCCATAATTATGGAATTCCTTGCACTGTCCATTCCTTTGCTCACTGTTTCGGGGTGAACTGAGGATTCTCTCTTTGCTCAGTGGCAATAACAAAGGAAGGGGCTCTGGTGAGCTCAGCCTGGTTTTGTGTGACTGCACCTGGGGCTCTCTTTTACTGTCATGTCACACAGTCCTTTGAATTATTTTTTTTTTTTAATTCTCACTAATTTCTGCTACTTTAAGTCATTATTATTTTTTTTTTACTCTTCTGCAAATTGCTCCAAATACCCCTTTTCCAGATCCTTTAGGCTCTGAGAACAACACATGCCACAGCCCAAATTGCTTGGGGATTCCACTGGGATTTCCTCTGCTCTGAAAAATAACCTTTCATTCCTACCTGTCCCTTCCTGTTTCCTATCAGTCTGGAATTCACTTGAGAACGTTTGTTCTAATCCCAGGGGAGATTAAATTCCAAGGTGCCCCCGGGTGAGGGAGCTTTTGAGGAAGCAGAGTATGTGGTACCAAGTAAATTGCCCCTATTCTGCATGCATTGATGGCCACAAAGGATTCCCCAGGAGCCATGATTCCAGCTACCAAAAGAATCGTTTCCTTCCATCCCAGGTTTCTGATTGTCTGTAATGTTGCTACACAGCCTCCACTGCTTTGCTTGCTGTTAAACTCAGTGATAAGTAGCTCAGTTAATTCCTCTTTGGATTTTTAAAAAATTTGTTTTATTGTTGAGGGTTTTTTGAATTTTATTTTTTAAACTGGCCACTTCTCTCATTCTGAGGCTGACAGCCCCAGAGCTGATGTTTCCTTTTTCCTGGGTCATCCTTCACTTGCCTTGGTGACGGAAAAGGTGACCCTTGGATGTGAAATTATGCTTTCTGCAATACTGAGAGAGAACATTTGACCTGTGCATGATTAAGGTTTATGAAAATCACACAAAACAAGTGCTGGAGATACCTTGTGGTCTTCCAGTTTTTGGTGTGAGGTGCTGAGGGCGAGTGCACTATGGACCTCTGTCCCTCTCTGTGCTTTTGATGCTGCCAAATATTTTTTTTATTTTTAGGGCTACCTTTGCAGAAAAGATGATGCCACTCTAACCAAAGCTGGCTTTGCAGGCTTCAGGAGCTGCACAGTGGTGTTGTCCCAGGATCCTTCCTGCTGCAGCCTGGGAGCCTCTCCCATCAGTAATGGGTTTTCAGAGTATGCTCTGGCCTGGCTCTACACATTCAAATAAAATGGCCCTGTTTAGAGGTGATTTTTTTTCCCCAAGCCAGTGTAGGAATGCTGTTAACGTTGCTGAGCTATCTCAGCTTGAGGAGCTGAGTTCTTCAGTCTGCCACGGGCAGCCCGCCAGGCATTTTTCTTATAAATATTTTCAGCATTTCTTTGAAGCCACATATTTCAGGGTGGTTTCCACCCCCCTCTCCTCATTCTCATTGTGTCCCTCCCCCCCCTCCCCTATCCCCCCTCCCCATGGTGGACATCTTATGGATTTAGGAGAGATCCCACCGAGGGCTAGAGCCCAGGAATTCCTGCAATCCTGAACCACTCTCTGAGTGTTCCCAGGGCTGGATTCAATTGACAAGAGCTCTGCAGCCAACCCTCTTGGACTGCACATGTGTTTATTTAAATGTCAGTGGCCCACACAAGCTGAATACCTATTAGCTGCAACATGCCTCAAATCCAAAGCAGAGCTCCAGTTGATATTCATTGTTCAAAGTACAGATCTCTTTACTGTTGTCATTTCAGTCCCCTCGTATTTATGGAATTATTCAGGCAGCTCTGAGAAATTAACTAGCACTTTGTAGTGGTTTTTTACCGCCAGGGTATAATATCTGTCTGTAATAAATATATAGGTAAGGTATTTCAGAAGCAAAACAAAACAGCAACAACATATTGCATGTGAAAACTTTACTAAGCAAATAAAACATTCCCTGCCAGAGAGGCAGAAAAAACACCAGCAAGCTGGTACTATCTAAAGTCAGTTAATGAGCAGGAGATGGGTAATTCCACTCTATTCTTTTAACTCTGTTGTTTTATGTCATTCTCCAGGGTTTCTCTGCAAAGCACCCAGGCAGGATGGAAATTATTTGCTAAGGGTTGTAACAAGAGGTGTTTTAAGGGCTGGTGGGAGCTGAGGGTTCTACAAATCCCTTAGAGAAGGGAGCAGCCAGATGGGAGTCAGGTTACCAGAGACAGGACAAGTGGGAAGGGCCTCAAGTTGAGACAGGGGAGTTTTAGACTGGATATAAGGGAATATTACTTCATGGGAAGGGTTGCAAAGAGTTGGCACAGGCTGTCCAGGGCAGTGGCGGAGTCACCACTCCTGGAAGTGTTCAGCAACTGTGTGGATGCAGTTTAGTGGAGAATGTGGCAGTGGTGCTGGGTTTACAGCTGGACCCAGTGATCCCAACTGTCTTTTACAACCTAAATGGTTCTTTTGTGACCTCAAGGCAGCCAGGCTGGGTGCAAGGGCTGCTCTTTCAGTGTTGGGACTTTCTGGGCATGAATAACATTGGAAATGCCACTACCTGGTGTGAGCAAAGCAGCTCAGCAGTGACAGGGAGGGTTTGTTTCTGCCAGCAAAGCTCATCGTGGCCCTGAGAACAAAGGGAGCAGCTGTGGGTAATGGGTGTGTTTTGAGCATGGTCACCCCTTCATGACATGAGGAGCTGCAGCACCCTCATTTCTCTAGGCTTGGTTCATCTCTTCTGAAGGAGGAATGCAGACAGAAAACATCTTTTGCACTTGGTAGCCTAAAAACCTGGCCCAATTCAGTTCTAACTGTTGGCTCAGTGAAGAGGTACCCGGAAAAAAAAAAAAAAAAAAAAAAAAAAAAAAAAAAAAAAAAAAAAAAAAAAAAAGTACTTTCTGCTAAAAGCAAAGCTGTCTCAAGTCAGTTTTTAATTTCAGTGGCAGCATTCACCTGTGGTCTTTCTTAGTTTAGAATGAGGAGAACACTCACAATTGACTTGAGAGAATAACAGTTTAATTAAGGGGGAATTAAAAAAAATAAAAAGAACTTTCTGTTTGGCTGGAGTAGTTATGCTGACGTGAATGTGAGTTACTCCAAAGCGGGATTTTGGGCTCAAGTCCAAAAGAGCAAAAATACTTCTTTAAACACAACTGTAAGGCTGCTGTTCTGTAAGGGGGGCTGTCCTGCTGGCCCATTAAAGCCCAGGGAAGATGGGATGCCTCAGGAGCAGGGATCACTTCTCTGCTGGTCTGAGTCCCGTCCAGGCTGGCAGCAAGGGGAAGCTGCAAAGCTCCCGTGGTTCCCCAGTGACTTGGCCTGACCTGGCACTCCCTGTGCTCAGGTGCATGCATCCCAAAAACAGCACTTCACCTGGCATCCTCTCCACCAGCCCCAGCACACAGAGCCCACTGACTCCATGGATCAGCCCTACAAATTTGGGATTAAGCCTTGAAGGCTGCTGCTGAGAAGGGCTGGCGAGGCAGGTGGCGGAGCTGGCTTTGCCCTGTGAGGCAGCAGAGGAAATCCAATACCCAGGGCTGTTGGCTTTGCATCTTGGATGAGTGAGGGATTCATGGCTTGGAAAGTTGATTTCCAGGGGTAAGACGTCTTGTAGCCAGCGATGCCACAAGGAAGTGGTGGGATTGCTGTCCCTGGGAGTATTAAAACAATGTGCAGGTGTGGTACATGTGGGTTAGTGGTGGGCTTGGCAATGCTAGCTTTAGGGTTGGATTTGATGATCCTTGAGCTCTTCTCCAACCTTCACGATTCCATCGTTCCAGGAGCTGCAGGTACACATCCTGCCAAATGTGTGACCTCACACTCTGTACCACTGCATGCTAAAGACTGAGGATGCCTTTGAAGAGGTTTCCAGACCTGATTTTGGTTTCTGTATGAGGAGAAACCTCAGGAGAGGTTTTTGGGGTCTGACTTCAGAGATGGATTTGTAGACAGTCAGTAACTGAGGCACCCCAAACTGATGGATGCTCTGGGAGTTCAGCTTGGAAATATGTAAGAGATCTTCAGAGAACTTCATGATGGCACAGGAGTCCACCTTCCAAAATCCTCAGTCTTGTGGCAAGATCCCTATGGCTAAGCACAGGAGAATGTATCACTGCAGATCCCTGTCACATCCAGACTATATTCTTGTACCTGTGTTGGATACAGCTCCTTCCTCTGGTCTGATAATTGCAGTTCCATTAGTTATCCAACCTCAGGAATTCTTCTTTTGCCCTGTTAAGGCTATCCAGCTCCATTTAAATTTTGGCTGGCTGTAGAGCACCAGCCTCCAAGCCAAAACTCGATGGTAAATCTGTGACAGTCTATCAAGAAAAAGGATAATGATGGCACCCAGGAGTTTTATCAGCCACAGCTGTTGCACTGTTTGCTGGAGAAACTGTTCTTTGAAATATACGACTGAAATAAAGAGCTGAGCATCTGCAGCACTGTGGATAATTTAACAAGTAATCTCCCCTGAAAGTGCTGTCTGGCTTTACCAACAGCAAGGTGATAAAAAGTTTTCCTTCCAATGGAGAGACACTGGGAGTATTCACCCTGGAGAGAAGGGAGAAAGCTTTGCAGAGAGCTTAGAGCGCATTTTAGCCTAAAGAAGCTCCAGGAGAGTGGGAGAGGGGCTTGGGACAAGGGCCTGCAGTGCCAGTACAAGGGGGAGTGGCTTCCCACTGAAGTAGGATAGATTTTGATAGATTTTGATGAGGAAGAAATTTTTCTCTGTGAGGGTGGTGAGGCCCTGGTACAGAGAAGCTGTGGCTGCCCCTGGATCCCTGGAAGTGCCCAAGGCCAGGCTGGATGGGGCTTGGAGCAGCCTGGGATAGTGGAAGGTGTCCCTGCCCACGGCAGCGAGTGGAATGGGATGAGCTTCAAGTCCCTTCCAACCCAAACTGTTCTGGGATTCTGTGATTCCCTTGACCAGAGAAGCAGGAAAAAAAAGCCCCAGCACCTTCTGTCTCCTCCCCAGTTACACATCCCAGTACATCCCAGTTCTTGACCACCACACTTGCCACCACATGATCAGTACTCCTCGGTCTCCGTGTATGAGCAGAACATGACCCGCCCCGCCCCTCGTCCTGATGCAAGACAAAGGCTCTGCTGATAACTCAGTCTTTCACGTGCAACAGGCTACCTGATAAGCAGCTCCTGATAAGAATGAATCGAGGTCCATGTGCCTCACCTCCTCGGATCACAGTGTGAACATCCTAAACCAATCCCACTGCAACGCTGCACACACATCCCATTGCAGCATCACCTCTAGAGGAGCCTAGGGAAACCCTTCCTTTCCCAAAAGGAGGGACACAGAGCCCTTATTCTGCACTGTGGGTGTTATTGATCCGTGTATCAGCTCCTCACATTTCAGGGCTGCTCCCCATGACGTCACAGCTTCTTTTAAAACAACTCTTCCATTTGAGTTTCCATTTGAGTTTCCATTTGAGTTTTCAGTCCTGTCCTTGGATCTAGTCCAGGACACCATGGGGTTTCTGCGATCTGCTCTTTTGCAGAATGGGAAGTCTGCTTCTTTTCTTTCGTTTTTTCCTTGTGGAAGAAAGCTAGAGGGACCTCCTAGTCTTTTACAGGCCTCTTCTTGCCTAGTGATCCTGGAAGAGGGAAGTAGTTCTCCTTTCAGCCCATGTTTTATTAGTCACACAGACATTTTTAGGGCTGCTGAGGTTTTTTGACTCCTCTGACCTCTCATCCTCATATATTCTAAACTTTATTTTTATCATTAATGGGCCAGCACTCACTTCTTGCAGTTCTATTAAACAACGTGTCTGCAAGTGAGGGCCGGATTCCAGAGTCCCACCCAGCGATTTAACAGGGTCTGAGTACAACCCTTCAGACTTCTCAGACATTCCTCTCGTGATTTCGATGCCACTGTTGCTATTCCGGACACTTCTGCTGGCACATCGTGCTCTGCTGTGATGCTTTTTAAGAACTTGGTAAAGGTGCTCGTAAAGAAACACGACTTTTTAAGATATCACATTTAAGGAGCTTGCATTAGGAAGAAAACTCCTTGCTCCTTGATAAGCAGATAGAGAAAATTTGAGGTATTTTAGTGCTTTAGTGGATTCCAGTCAGAAACTGGCTGTGGTTTTGGTTTTGCTGTAGGAAAGGGAAAAGAGGCTGATTGAGGTTTTGCCAAATGCAAAGCACAGGTGCCTTTTAATAGATATTGGTATTCAGGAAATGCTGTGACCCACATGAAATGAGATTAAACAGCCCTTAGAGCAGCACAACACAGGAGGGAAAAACTGGGGATTTGAAAGGTCCATGCAATTTTGTCCCCACACATCATCTAACAGTGCTACTTTAGTCTCAAGTGCTTAAAACTGTGAGATCACCTTGGAACAGTATTATGAAGGCAGCAATTAAGTGGCTCCTGGACTGCTAAGCTCTAAAACACCTTGGTGTTCTGCTGCTGGTTCCCTCAAAAACCCACCTAAACTCAGACCACAGGAAGATGATTTAGAAGGAAATTCTTTAGTATGTGTGCAGTGAGACCCTGGCACAGGATGCCTAGAGAAGCTGTGGCTGCCCTTGGATCCCTGGCAGTGTTCAAGGCCAGGTTGGACACTGGGGCTCGGAGCAGCCTGGGACAGTGGAAGGTGTCCCTGCCCATGGAGAAGGAATCTGCCAGACAGAAGAGGAATGTGAACTTGGATCTCCCATGCACTGGTCGCATGCTCTGAACTTCAATATGCTGCAAGCTCTGGGCATCTCCACGAACATTCCAGGGACTCTGATTCAGTTTCTGAAGAGAAGAGTGAGCTGTGGGTCCCTGGTGGGAGGCAGAACCTCCCTGCAGGCCTTGGTGACAAGCTGTATTTAAGGCTTGCTCCTTTGCTCAGCATTCCCTGTGGAGCATTCCCGGGCAGCTGCATTCAGAGCACGCAGAATCCAGGCCACTCCCCGTGCTGGCCGTGGTGGATCCCATCCTGAGCGTGCTGGCATGCTCCCCCAGAGAGCCCTGGGTTCCCTTCCGGTGCCTGCAATTGTCAGCTTGGCTTCTTAGTCCAGATTTGTCCCAAAGTAGATTGGATCGGCGACAGGAAAGACTCCAAGCACGAGCTCTGCCAGCTGCTCCTCGTCTGCAAAATCTAAAAGTTGCTGCTCCTGAAGCCAGGCATTTTTATTTGCATAAGAAAGCTGTAGCTGACTGTAAGATAGTCTGTGATCTGGTTTTAAAAGAAAAGGATAAAAATAAGACTAATTGTGTTCATGTTCTGCCTCAATTTAGCTGCTGGCCGTTCTCTTTTGTGCTCCCCACATTTCTGGAGAGCTGGTTGACACTTATTTAGGTTGGCACAAACTAAATATAACCAAGTGTGTGTGAAAGAGCACGGACTGGGTCACAGCTTCCAGAGCAGCAGAAAGAAGCATTTTGCCTTAAAATACGAAAATCCAGCTCTTTCCGAGACAGCTCAATGAAACACACACAACCTGAACAAAAAGTGAGCTCTCCATTCAGTTCTTGAATGCTGCTGAATTTTTTTTTTTTTTGCCAGCTTTTACAGTCCACAGTCTTCTCATTCAATCCTGAATAATAGCTTTGAATCGAGCTGTAAAAGCTTCCGAAGTTTGAAGTCTTTTGACAAGTTAATTTAGCTGTATGGTAAAAAGTTTTTCCCCCAGATAGAATAAAGCCATCATCTCATGAATGTAGTAGTCAGCCAAGGGAAAGAAAACACCATTAGGATTAGAAATGATGGGCTTTCTGGAGATAGTTTGTGGTTTAGTGTAATCTACTATCAATATTTCAGTAGAAAAATATCCTACTCATCATTCAGCTGCAAGTCAGTATCTTCACGTAAAACCAACACACAGGGGCCAGGCTGCAAATTTTTTTTATTTCTATTTCTTTTTTGTAAAATTTTTCTTACATTTATGTAGATTTTAATTGTTTTTCACCCTGGGTGATGTCTTTTTTTTTGTTTTGTTTTGTTTTGCCTGGTTAAAAGAGACAGAATAGAAAAATGGACCAATATTTCCTCAAAGATTCCCACTCTAGAGAGACACACCCCACATTTTTCTCCAGCAGCTGCCATGGATGAAAGTAAATATATTAAATTGATACCCATTTCCCTTTTTTTTGATATTAAGAACTGGAAAATGAGTGCTGATAAACTAAGCATATCCAACAGTTATTCTAGTCTCAACTTCACAAAGATTCCATATTAATTTTTGACTTATTTCTGCTTTTTATCCAAATTTAAGCCTCAGTGTGCTACTTAAATTGCCTGAACCAAAAAAAAAAAAAAAACAACAAAAAACAACCAAAACCAAACCAACAACAACAACAAAACCCAACCAAAAAAAACCCCAAAAAACCCCACCAAAAAACAAACAAACAAACAAAAACAACAACAACAACAACAAAAAAACCCAACAAAAACCCCACCAGTTGAGGGGGAAAGAGATTTCTTTCATACTCTTAATTCTTCATGTCAATTTGGAGGGATGATGACACCGTAAGAACTTTTGGGCAGTGGTTTGTAATGGCCACAGAATAATTTTTCTCTCTGCAGTAGGAAGGATGATCCTTGTGGATCCCTTCCAAGTCAGGATATCCCATAACACAGTGGAGAGCATAGTTGTTAAATAAATAAGAAGTTTATAGAAATCCAGAAAAATACTGAAAACAAACTTCAGCAAGCAGTTTAATTTTAGAAGCATATTGTACTCAGTCGTTGTGAAATGACTGCCATAATAATCCAATGTATCCCATCAGCATAAATAGAGTGTAAATATGGAGAAGAAAGCAAACTTTACATTGTGACCTCCACTTTGAACTTCACTTGCTCATTTTTCCCCCCAAGTGGAAGACAGGGACTTGATTTTGCCCAAAGCCACAGCAATGACTTGTTTCTGAGAGTCTGACTCTTACTGCTTCAGGATTCCAGCTCTTCAAGGCCCTGAGTGCTGCATATGTGATGAAGTGCTGGGTGTGCAGACAAGCTGGGAAGCAGCTCCTGCAGCCAAACACGGGCCTGGGGGGCACAGAAGTGGGGGAGAACCACCTTGTTCTGGCTCAGAGTGAGCTGTGAGGCAAGGAGAAAACGAGGAGCTCCAGCTGAAGCGAAATTCACCAGGATTAAAAAAGAAAAAAGAAAAAAAATAAAAGACAAGAAAACAAAACTCTGGAATAAAAGGTATGTTGGAGGAAAACACAGGAGGGGACAATGTAAATTTAACATTTCTTGTCCCATCAGAGCTTTGCTGTAAGTTAGGTGGGTTTGATGGGGTTTCCTTTTGATGACAAAAAGGAGTAAGCTAGAGCACTGTGGGAAAGCTGGAGAACAGGGAATGGGGATACAGACCAGAAGGGTGATGGGTAGGGCAGGAAAACCAAGGGAGGTCAGTGCTGGAGACGGAGTGGTCAGGAGGAAGAAGCCATCAACAGGTTGGAAATTGTGTCTAGGCTCTACTTTCTCCATGGAACCAAGCTCATCTTTGGTGCCAGGGCTCCAGAGGAAGTTCCTGCTGGCTCTCTTCCTAACTTTATCCTCCTTTTTTTTAGGCTGTGGAGTGACAGGATTGGAGTGGAAAGCTGAAGCACCCTCTTTTACTTTCACCAGTTCCCTGTGACTAGCAAAGGAAATTAGCTGGAGTGTTGTGATGGCTGTTTCCTGCTTGAGAACATAAAAAATGGAATCATTCCTGACAAACAAGGAGTTCAGCTAAAGATGAGGTGGAGGTAGGCGGGAAGTTCTGTAATTGCTTTTTATTTAAATCTTTATGAATTAGCTCTGCCAGGGTGTTGGTTTTTAATTTAGATTTTTATTTTTTGCTTCAACTGGCTTCTGAGTAAGGTTTTCAGCTGCAAATACAGTAAAAACAAACTATATAGAGCTATAGGCAATATGTTGGATTTAACATACAGCAAGAAGCCTCTCCCTTGTGAATCTCTGAGGTCTAATTTCCGTGAACAATGACAAAGGTTTAATTTTCTGCCATTATGCACAGGTTAGCCTAGACTGGGTATTAATAGAGACATGTACTCACACCCACAGCCACAGGTACAGGTACAGCATCAATCAAAACCTGAAGGTAGAACTTACACTCTGTGGCAACTTCCAGGGCACAGTTCTCTTCTCTCATTTCCTGTTTCCAAACTGCTTCAGCAGTGCAGAGAGGGAAGGCAGCTGCGTTGGTTCTAACCCAGTATTTAAAGGGCTTGGGACCAAATCCCCCCCTCGGCTGGAGCAGGAATGGGGACCACAGGGGAGGGCAGACACTCCTTCAGCTGCCACAGCTGTGCCCTGCACCAACCACCAGCAGCAGATCTGTTGCCTTAGCAAATATTGCCCTGGCTTGGTAACCTTCTGGCCGAAGCCCTTCCACCCACAGGTCTCCCGACACTCAAAATAATTTGGGAGGTCATTTATACACACGTTCACCCATCCATCCCAGCGCACAAGCTGGCCCTGAGTGAAGAGGGGAAAACAACTCTGCGAAACCTCACCAGCCAAAGAACAACAAACAAGCCCACGAGCCCAAAGAAGATGCAAATCAAACAAAAAAGGGCTTCAGCTTTAGGCAAAAGTGGTGTTCTTAAGCCAGTGGTGCTCTCAGGTGTGTATTCCAGGGAAATGTGACCATTTCCTGGGAGCCTGTTGACAATGTGGGAAAAAACCCCCAACTTTAAGGGTCGATCGATATGCCAAGGATTTTTGTATAAGGATGACTCTTTCAAATGCAAACATAGGTGGTAAATATCTCCAAAAAGGTAGAAGAGAAAAGCAGCAGTGTTTATATACTATCGAGTTTAAGCAGAATTTGAGAGAGGGACAAAGTTGTTAGCAATTCCCATCAGGTCCCAGAATTTATGTAAATCCAGATGGCTGAACAACATGAGTTAATTTTTTAATTTTTTTTCTTTAAGGGAAATCTGGAAGTTTTAAAAACAATTCAGCAAGAGCCAATTAATCAAACCCACCAGAAGCGTGCTGGGATGGCTGCCGATATAAGGAATGTCATGTTTCAGCTTGCTATAGGCAAGGATGGGAAGAAACTCCTTGGAAGCTTAGCAGGAAATCTCCTTTCCACTATCCCAGGTTGCGCCAAGCCCCATTCAACCTGGCCTGGGACACTCCCAGGGATGGGGCAGCCACAGCTTCTCTGGGAAACAGAAATAATGGAATAATACGTCGCCGGTGGGATGTTCCCATGGGATTGTGTCCCACTGGATGAGCCTCCTTGCACCCAATACTGCAACATTATCCTTCCCATCATGTGGAATGCTTGGGAGCAGGACTTGGGGAGTTTTGGGCACTGCGTCAATCAACAGAGCATGAGTGAAACGAGATGTGTCAGTTCAACGGGGCAATTCCACGTACAACAGAAAAATCAATTAAATGTTGAATGGTCGCTGTGAAAACGGGGATAGAGGGAAGCATGCTGGACAACCCCTTTTCATTTCTTTAATTCCTTTCGGTAATTCGGGCCGAATTCAGGTGTTGAACCATTCCCTGCCCTTTCCGTCGTTTACCCCTCGCTTCAGGGGTTTGGTGTTACAGGCGATACCTGACGGGTAACGCAAAACGGCCCATGAGGGAACAAGATCGCGGAGGCGGAAAACCGGGAGCTTAAAAAACACCGGATTTCCACGTTTTATCGCAATACGGTGTAAACGGTACGGATCGCAGTTGCTGCGGCCTCGGAGTGGGGGGAGTCAGGAACCCCGTCCTGCGATCCCGATGACGGCGGGGACGCGGGCTCGCCGCCAACATGGCGGCCCGCGTCCCGCCCCCCGGTAGCCATGGCGACGGGTCGCGCGCCACGGGGCGTGGCCGGGGCGCGCGGGGCGGGGCCCGATTGGTCCCCTTCCCCCCGCGCGGCTATAAATAACTCGCGCCCGCTGATTGGCCGCGGGGGAAAAATGGTTGCACCACGTGACTCTCCTATCTAAAAAAAATTTCCAAGATGGCGGAACCCGTCACGGGCTGAGTCCGTCGGTGGCGCGCTCCGCGCCGGGGGAGCCATCGCCGTGCAGCGTCCCCGCCTCGCCCGACGCCCAGGTCAGTACGCGGCGCTCCGCCGCCGCCGAGCCGCGCCGCCCCGGCGCCCGGGATGCCCCCGGCGCGGGCCCTTTAAGGCCGCCCGCCTCCTCGCCCGGCGGGCTC
>VZUI01045664.1:0-68595 GCA_013401135.1 Cettia cetti | reverse complement strand
AAAAAAAAAAAAAAAAAAAAAAAAAAAAAAAAGTACACAATAATTAAGGTGGGTTATTAACACTGGGCTACACTATTTTAGGTGTTTCTGAATTTCACTGGCATTTTGCTAAGAGTCTTTCTTCTCTAAGGTACAAATCTTTTGGGTGATTATTTTAAAAGTTGCTGCTGAGATTTCAAAAAGAACAAGAACATTGAGCAACAGTGATGGAAAGGAAATGCTCCCATAAAACAATCTGATTACAACTGAGAAAAGAATGACAAAAATTCTTAAGTCATTTTAGCTTGGCTTGGCAGAAAATTACCATCTATTTCTTGGGCCATTTTTTACTGTTAATGGCCTAGAATTGTGCAATATCTTATTAGCTCACCAAGAAATAAATAGTGACAGGCAAGAAAAACAAGTTTATTTATGGTAATTTATGTGAAATTTATGATATGGAGAAGATACCAAAAATATTGAAACTGCATGCCAAGGTAAGCCAAGTATTTCACAGCACAGTAGTAAAATGAAACAAAGCAATATTAAGAAATATACAGAGAGAGGTAAGAGAGGACAGAGGCAGAGGATTCAACTCTCAAGGTGTTCTTTTTGCATAACCACAAAGTCTAACAGTCTTCTTTCCAGATTTTTTCAAAACTGCACAGTCACCTGAATCAAAACTCAAGAACTTTGCTACTAACAGACCTGCAGAACCTCCACCTCTTTCAGCAGTGTCAAAGACATGGAAAGAGAGCTCCTATGGATATCTTCTTATAGAAGAAACAAAATTAATCTGATTAGATGACACTGTAGTCCTTTCTGTCAATAAGCAGCTGCCTTCTTGCATATCTCAGAAATTAAATCAGAAGCGGGCTTAAGAAAAGATCTTCTTCAGCTGCAGGAAAATCAAAATGTTTGGTTATAACCAAAGTCTTTGCTGTGATAGAAGTTGTCCATATTGGAAATGTGTTCTGAGACACACACCCTGTTGTAAGCTAAGTCACAGTTTCTTGCAGAAGCCCACTGAGACCACATCAGCCAGCATCTCCTTCAGGAAGGATATTTTTCTCACCAACCTGAAATGTGGATTGCAGTCAAGCCTTCACTTAAGAGATGACAGAGATGGGCTCACTGCAACAGCCCCGTTTCCCTGCCATTGGGGAAGGTTATGGCAGCAATGAGCCAGATATCAACAATACCTACTAGTCAGTGTGCTGGAGAGCTTTTAAAACTGCAGGCTTGCCTTTAAAGCACTGACAGAAGACTGCTGCCTAACTACAAACAGAAGCAAAGCACGTGCACTGACTGGTGTTCCAATCAAAGGAAGGTCTTCAGAAGTTGTTTCTGATTATCTACAAGTCTTCAGCTGACACTGTCCTCTTTTGCCCACATTCCCCATCAAGTCCCAGGGACACCTAGGGACCCCTTTACCAAGACTTACACCTGTGATGGTTTTATTCAGGAAACCTACAGAAATGGCACCGGAGTGATGGGCTACAACACCACCTGACATAGTGCAGATGGGACTCTTGCTCTTATTCAAGAAAAAGGGACTGAAAGCAGATGGTCAATGCAAAGTCTCAGGAGGACAGTGCCAGACTGGTTCCCTGTGTCTGTGGGGTTATGTGAGCTCGAGCAAAGCCAATAGAGATAGGGTGTGAAGGATGATTACAGAAAATAATGGTGATGTTCACTGTGCAACTTACACAAGACAATGTCTATATAAGGTATGAGATGAAGACGCTTCATTTGAAATAGTGGCTGTCATTACATTTTCAGAGTTGATAAACTGCTAAACTAAATTTGGTTTTTTTCAGCATCAGTATTGCTGCAGTCAGACCACCAAAGCATCACAACCTGGACACAGAAACAGTTTATGGAAAAACAGCAGAAAGCATGAGTTTGCTTGGGTACAAGTGACTTTCAAAGGCAATTGACTCTGCTTACTGGGACCAATACACCTTGTCGGCAAATTCTTTTTCTTACACAAAATGCTCATGCCCTGAACAAACATGATTCACATTCAGCTACTTCCTCCTCCTCTTCAATCAGGATCCTGCCACTGCAATCCATGTTTGTGTCACCTTCAGAAGTAATTTTCTACCTTGCAAGATGGAAATTGTGGCTGATTCATCATGTCAAGGTTTCTTGTTCAGAAGTGAACACAGAGAGCATATCCCACTCGTGCTCTGCAGTCTGTATTAGTTTTCCCCCAGGTACAGAACTGAGTCAGGATTCTGGTCTTCTAACGTGATCTGTCCAAGCTATCACAACGGCAACTTACAAGTAGAGAAAAGAAACAGTAAGCTGAATTTTGACATGAAGAGATTAAAACCTGAAGTGGGCTAAAAAACTGCACAGGGTCCGTCAGAAGTCAGCTACTTGCAAGTTTCTTGGTATACAGAGTTGCCAGCTAGAAAGTTCAGCCATGTCCCATACAGCCAATAACAGAGACAGACATATAACTTAAAATTACTCCATATATGATATTCTCTGAACTGTAACATATGAATGTCTTTTCACTCCATCTTAAATCACTACTACTTTAAATTAAAGGTAAATGAGAATGCATCTCTCTTTATCTGCAGTCCTCATCATTTAAGGGAGAAATTTACTTGTCTAAACACAGGCACCTTTCAGCCATGCAGGATGCCCTAGGTGAGGCAAGTCACTAGCCCAACAGGAGAGATGCACTTTCTGCAGCAACAGAAAAAATGTCCTTTAATGCTCAGAATGAGCCAATCTACACAGAGCTGAATCCCAGGCCAGTGCCTCCTAATTTCAAGACAAAACACTCCAATAATCCAGGCATTCTGGTTAACCTGTGTCAGTTATTCTGGTTTAAACAGAGTAATTTTACAAGCACAAAATTCAAAGAAACTGTTTATTCCTAAAAGAAAAAAAAAAAAAAAAAAAAACCAAAAAGCAATAAAATGTTAATCCATAGAGGTATTTTTGGTTTTGTCTTCTCACTGGAAACACGTGGTACCAAACTCAGCTACCAGTTGCATGACTGGAGTCTGCAGTTACTGTGACTGCAAACACTGAGCTACAACAGTTAGACCTGCAGAACAGCAGTGCATTCACAATTCCAAATATTCCCACTGGGGATACTAGATGTTTTTCTCAGTCAGCAAAACCCAATTTGCTTGACCTGACCCTGCTCCTGCCCTGTTTCCCAAGCCTCAGTTAGCACATCACAGCCTTTCTGTTTAAGCAGTGGGGCTGAAGAGACTTTCATCCTTTGTAAGTAACACTTCTCCTTGTCTCCCTTTCATAGAGCAGCACCAAAACTTGTCCAAAAGGCACATCAAAAGCCATCCAAAAGCCAAGATCTTTCCACTTCAGAGTAAGACACTAGCTTTGTGCAGCTATAAAAAGTCACTGCCTGTTTCCTGAAGAGCCAACCACAGATTTACAATGACATGTCCATTCCTTTGAGAAATGCCAAGGGGCCTTGGGCTGCAACACTCTCCCAGTGATGTTTTGGGAGTAGTCTGTACCAGGCAGTGCTGCCTAGTGCAGGTCAGGGATGATGAAACAAATACTTCACAACAATTTTCAAATATGGTTCTTCTACCAAGTCCCTTAGCAGAGAAGAGGCACATTCAAACATTCTTTGAAGGCTAGGGTTAAGTGTTAGGAAACAAATTGTTTTGACCTCAAAGATGCTCAATATTTTCTCTATTATTTTTTTTCTCACAACAGAACAGAAGCAAATTGCTGCAGAGAGAAAAACATTTATTTCCATGAAGAAGAGGGATGAACATTTACATGAGTAAAACTTTAGAAACTAAATTGCTTAAGACAAATTACATGGGTTCAAGATGTCCATGCTTCAAGGCAGAGCCCAATCATTAACCACTATGCATCAGAAAACCTTCTGAGGATCATTACCAGATCCTGGTTGCTGTTTTGCCCAAATCATCATGACTATTTACATGCCCCAGCCACTGAACAACCGGCAACCAAAGCTGCTATTTGTCCTCATGCTTCCCACACTATAAAGTGACTCCAACCACAACCCCACAGAGTGTGCATACATCACAATGTTTGTCAATTCTTAGTCTACAATGGCAGTCATACCTGCTGTACATTTTCAAATCATGAAGACCATTCATTTCAACCCTTACAGAAGCTCTTCTGCAGCAGTTCAGAATGTGTACACAAACACATACATCTGCCTAGGATATATAGCTGTCTGAACAAACTTTTGTTTCAGCCTTACTGTAAAACAAGACCTGAAAAATGTTCAACGTGTCGTTCTACCTCGACTAACTAATTTGAAGCTTGCCCTTTGAAGCTGAGCAGAAATATGTCTGTCATAAACTGTATTTCGAGAGCCTGGGATGGGCAATGTCTATTGCACAGGACTTATCAGCACCTATTTTGCAGCTTGCCCCAACCTGATTAAAAGCACACCATAAAAGTCTGGGTTGTAGTTTTTATTTTCATTCTAATTGCTCAGACCCTTTAATATAAGCTTTCTTAATCAGCAGTACTTCTATACCATTCTGAAAAGGTTTGATGCTTCTTCTTTAACTCCTTCACTTTGTCGTCCTGTCTAAGTACAGTTAGAGACTTCAGGGAATAATGTTCTAGTTAAAAACAATGGGTGTGAACCAATGTAATAGAGAACTCTAAGGATTTAAGGCTTCTGTTTCATTTGAACTCCACACATGTATCATCTCTACTGTTTTTTTCTCCTATCTTATTACCCAAGGTCTGACTGAGAAATACTGTAATGAAATAACTGGATGTCATAATGTCACAGAATAGTTCTCCAAACGTTAGGCTGGACTCTTGCCTGCCTTAAGTCTTACAGATACTTCTGTCTGTTGTTACCATTCCTTAGACCATCTATACTACTGATATAGTTTGAGATCCATAAGCTAGTGTAGGTCTAGCCTAGAGCTAGATTTAACTCAGCAAATTGCTTCACTTTCCCCCATTCATGTTTAGTATTACTGTTCAGCTGACTATATGCTTCGGTATAGCCTCAATTATGTCTGTACTGCTTTCCTTTTACTATATTGCCCTTTTCCATTTTTAAAAGTACTACTCAGTGCTACTCAGGGGTAGGTGCAAAAGAGTCATGATGCTTAAGGCTGTGTAGTGTTAGCCAGCTGACTCACAAATTAAGCACGAAAGCCTGTCTCCCAAAAGTCTGCAGATGCAGAGCTCCCAAAGGGTTTTTCTGTTAATTGTTTCCTACAATCAGAAGAACTTTTTCTTGTAACAGGAGCAAAATGCTAGAGCAGGTAATATGGAGCTTTTTCTTGTAACTGGGGACAATACGAAAGATGAAAAGATGAGAAAAAATTCTTACAAAGAAAAATTAAGAAGCAAGAAGGAAAATAATTTTGAAGGTATCATGCAGACCCACCATATATAATTCAAAAGGAAAGACACCAATGTAAAAGCAGACATGAAAACACAGCTTCTGCTGTAGGACAGAAAGACAATGTCAATTTTAAAGGAAGTTGTATATTTTTCCTTTCTAAATTATATCCATCAGACCTAACACCATGGAAAAGATTTTTTTTTTCTTCACCATAGGCAGTAGAGTTATGTGTGTACCTGTCATATTAGGCTGTAATAACTCTAAATTCTGAGGATGAGCACCAAAGACATCATTTCACTTAACCAAACTGGAAGACTAGCATTTCTTGGAAGCAAAACAAAGAATCAAGTCTATCTAGCCATCATCCAGTGAATTTATTATTATTCAAATACTTGTATATTCTGTACATTTTCTTACCTTATATTCTGAACTGAGGAACTTAAAGATTCATCTGGAACATTACTGGTTACAGCTGCTTGTCCTTCTGTGAGGGGCTGCAACGGCTGCATTACATGAACTGTCCGAAAGAGCTGAGTGGGCTGTACTGGCTGTGGAGATTGCATTGTCCTCAAAACTTCCGAAGTCAAGCCAGGTGGCTGCTGCTGTACAACTTCTACTTGCTCCTTCAGCTTAGCAGGCTTTGAGTTTCCTGTTTTTACCACTGAGGCTGATCCTCCCTTTGTTCCTGTGTTTGCAGACGCTCTGGTTCTGCTTGATTGGTTTCTGTTGGCCACAGCAGGTGACAGCGGAGTTGAATCTGATGATTCAGTGCTAGGGCTGGCATCTTCATCATCAATATAGATGAGATCTTTTGGCATGTCTTTAAATTGATATACCAGGCGCTGACCTTCTACTTTAGCCAGGATTCCTCTTTGGTAATAGTATCTGTTAAAGTGCACCCACAACAAGTTACACAGGTTTTTTCCAAAAACAAAACAAAGCAACAAAACTCCTAGAAAACAGACACAGCACAAGCAAGTCAAAAAACTTTTATGTGTCTATTTTCTTCATTATAAAAAATGGCAAATTTAATAGTATACATTTTCCTCAAACAACTTTTTTTAATTGGTATTTCATGCCACCTTTTAACTTTCAACTTAGATAACTCTGAGGAGAAAGAGAAGAACTCCATTACTTGGCAGATCTGCTATCAACTTATACTTTGTAAAAATTTGCATGAAACTTTCAATTCTCCTTTTGATTCCTATAGTTTTTTCAGTTATCTGAATTCGTGTTTATTCACCAGCGAGCACAGGAAGATATTTCAGCTACCACAAAGCGAATGGAACAGGACAGAAGGGCACTATTTCTGTTATATTTACAAATCAGTAGGACAGCTTGAAATTACACACACTAAGGGGAGGGAAAATGAAAAGAAATGCATACAGCTCAGTTGGACAATTATCAATCAGCTGGTAAGACTGAAGCTTCATGGTTGTCTATTTATTTTGCACAGTTTTTTATGTATGAGAAAACTCCTAGACTGACAGGCAGTGGCACACGATTCCATATTTTAGAACTGTCTGTACACACAAGTTCAGAGAAGTGAAACCAGAACTGAATTCTAAAACTGTATTTTCCATTGGAGATGGAATCATGTGCAACAAGTAGAAATAATTTACTGAATACACATGAATGTTGGTGAGTTGTATTTTTTAAGAGAAATTCAAATTTTATGTAAAAAGCTTGCCCCGCTTGAAATCTTCAGTCTCAGTCCGTGTCTGACTGTGAAGATGCAGTTTTGCAGCAGTACTGAAAAATGTCTATGCTGAAACTGAAGGTGACTGACTTGGAATTGAGGTTGGTGACGGTTCCTTTTAGTTAGCTAATTTATTTTGCTGAAATAACATTTCCATTTCTCAAACTAAAAGTATACTAGATTTTTCTGTTATTCAAATTAGATGAGGCATTTAATGCACACGAACACTAAGGCAACAAAAACAGTCTACTATTAAAAATGCACCTACCTGAGAGCTCTACCCATTGTTTCATAATTCATGTCAGGTTTGTTTTTGTGTTTTCCCCACAACCTGGACACAGCTTTGGAATCTACCAGTTTGAAAATGCCCTTCTCTCTTTGAGTCCATTTGATATATTTAGGACATGTAGCTTTGTCCTGGAGCAGTGCTAGTAAGAACTCCCAGAGATAAATTGTATTTCCTAGAATAAAAAAAATTCAGAAATGAAACACAAAAAAGAAGATAAAGAAGTTACTTGGCCATATTTTATTAATGATGCAAATAACTTTAAAACTAAGACATTAGTATCTTTACAAAATACATTAAAATATATCATCAAGATCAGGAAATAGTGATGGAAGGGCATGGGAAGGAAGTTATAAACTTGTGAGTTATCAAAATCTAGGTGTCCAAATACCTCAGCCACTCTACAGCCACTCCGCTCAGACCACCAATATCAGAGAGCATCAGATACCCATGTGCCCATTTACCTCCTGCCTAGTCCAGTTACAGAAGCAGCCACTATTGCTTAACCTTGAAAAGGAACAGGTTCAGTTCTATCCCCTAAAAAAGCTGGAAATTAAGCTGTTACTTAAATGCTTTGCTGAATCGAGGTGAATGTTATAATCCTTTAAAAGGCCAAACAAAATCCTTGCCTTCAACAATGAGATTTATGTGGGGCAATCAGTGATATGTGCTGAGGTAGGCAAACCTTCAACAACAAAGTGCAGAAAAAGGTAATTTTTTAATCCAGTGAGTGCTTGTGCTTGCTGGTAGACAACATTCAAATTTCATTTTACAAACAAGCAGGGACAAACACTTGTATATGGAAATCCGTCACATCTGTTTAGTGTTTACCACATATAAAGAAAGAGTTTAAAAATCACAGATTGTGAATACTTAAAACTGGCACAAAATTTGCTTTTTTTTTTTTCCAAAACCACGTTTAAGGAGTCTAAACTCTTATGACTAATGACACCCTTTCTCCTGCTTTTTCTTTAAGGCTTTTGGTGTTTGATGTTCTTTTGGGAATCTGAAGCTGCACATAAGCTTCTTAGTTGCTAGTCTGAGAAAGCAAGAAAAAACTTCTTGTATCACATCCCACAAGTAGCTGTGCAAAAACAGCAAGGATAGCATGTGCTGATGTTTCACAAAAAACGATGCCCAGCAGATCAGAAGGTGACATAGCTTTTTCATAGCTTCAACTTAGCCCAGCAGATCTTTTCAAGTTTAACGACCATCAGTCTGAATGTTTTTTCAATAAGAGATCTCTTAAAAGTTGAAATTCCTATAATATTATATTACAAACTACATTTAGCAAATATTCGTCAAAGTCATCAGCCAATACAAAAATGGTAGCAGTTCCTTCAGCAGGAAGCTTGAAAAATGAGCATTCCTAGAGAAAAAGCACTGCTTTGCAATGAATGTCTCCCAGATTACATAAACCAGCCTCCTGGCCCTCAGATACCCCAAAGGCAAAGACAGACTGCTTAGGCAAGACACAATGTCAGACAGGAGTGAGAGCATTCCCAGCCATCTACCACCTACTCCAGGGTGCTTTCGTGGTATTCTAGACTAAAAATGCTCAACTGCCTCAAGGCAACCTGAAAGTTTGTCACTGCTTGGCCACTAAAAATCACTGTGGAGAGGAGTCTGCAAAAAACAGGTTTGCTTTACTAAGAGGCAGAACACTTAACCTCCTCTGAGTCACAGCAGAAAAAGAAACATATGGAAAATTCAGTTTTCTCTATGCACTGTATCATGTAATGGAGAGCTTGTAATTTTAGCATACAAGTACCCCCTAGGTAACAGACAGGCAGCTCTTGTGATTTTCTAGATGCTTCCCTGCCATGGATGGTCATATCACTATGTTTTTTACTTCAATTCTGTGTTCCTAAAAATGCAAAACAAACGGTTTTCGTAATAAGCAGTGGTTTCAGGCAACATGCTCCGTTTTATTCCCTTCAGAATTAGCAATTTTCCAACAATGGACAAATGTGAATTATGGACTATCCTTGCTATCATCGACAGAACCATTAGACTCTTCCGTCTTTTGATTTTGTGGCTAGCTGCTTCCATATTTTCTATACTTTCATTTGAGCACCACCTGGATGTTCCTCTGACACTCCTTTCATTTTTAAGTAAAAATTAGGTTTTAATTAAAAAAAAAAGGCAACAATGCTTATTTAAAATTGATGGCATGAACATGTAAAACACTTATTGGCTGCCAACAGGTTTTTCTTCCTGATATTTTCTTCCTGTTACTGCAGAAAATGCCTCTTCAAAAGAAAAAAAAAAAAAAAAACCCGACATACTCATTTGTCAGAATAGAGATTTTTCTGACCTCAAATGTGTGACATTCTTTTGCCACCAGTGTCCAGGACTGGCTAGGCTGCTGTCCTGGCAAGTACTGCATGCATGCAAGCACATCTGTACCCAGGTGTACCAGCAGGCACTTGTGACACAGGGGAGGCTCATTTCCAGCTCCCACTGAGGGCAGCACAGCTCACTGGGGCTGGGAATCAGCCTTCCCTTCAAACACCAACCTGGGCACGGGTGCAGTGCTGGACCCCACAGCAAAGCAACCAAGTTGTTGACAAAACTCACAAGCACTACTGAACAGTTCAGGCTGAGCAAGTGATTTATTGTATCAGTTATGTGGCATTTATTTTTATTTCTACCTTTTAAAACAAGAAGGAATGAAAGTATCAAACCCCCAAGTCTTCAAGCTGTGCTGTAACTTTTTCCAAAATTCAGGACTTGGTACTTCCTGCTGCCAACTGGCAGCCTTGGTTAGCCTCATGCAGAATTAGACACATACAGATGGAACACATTTTCAAAGATCATCTGTCAAAATAACCACAGCCTAAGAAGCATTAATATAATGCAAAGCACTCCCCAAGCCTTCACTCAAAACACAGCTAACTCTGCAGGGATGTTGAAGTGTTTCCAAGAACCCTTGCAACTAAAGCGACAAATACATTATTCTCCCAAGGAACTGAGTATTTCATCAAGGAAGCTCATGTGCTCATCTTTTCCTTGCCTTGAGATGTTAACCACCCCGAAAATAAGACCTATGTTTACATCACAAGTGAAGTGGTGATTTTTTTCTTTTTACAGATCACTCAGAAACAATGTTGTCCTAAAAATTTTGGTGACAACTACTTAGACTTACCCTTTCCATCTTTGTTTTTCTTTTTCACAGATATGTTTGGAGTTGTAGTAGGGGACTCAGAACGAGACGGCTTTGGTTTCTTCCCTGAAATAAATCACCAGTAAGTCAACTGTGGCTTAAGGAAAAAAAAACCAAAAAAAAACAAAAAAAAACCCCAAAACAAAAAAACCTAAAAAGGGATGAGATTTGTTTCTTCAATTCAAAAAATATTCAATTTCTAGTAAGCTGGAAACTTAGTTCTGCGCTGAACTTCTTTTTCTATGGCAGGATGAACCTTCTATGCTCTTACTTGTACTCTTAAAAAAGGACTACACTACACTTTCCCGAGTCCATGTACATTGGAGATTTCTGTGGCTATTTAGGTACAGTTAAGAGCAATTGAAACAGACAAGATGAGAAAAATAAGCTATTAACTATGTGTAAGGGCTTAAATAGGAAAAGGTAGATAAAATACAGAGCACTATCATGTTCACTCATTGCCAAAATGGAAGCTAGGGACAAAACAAGCTTGAATCCTTGTTTAATCTATTGCAAGTGTACACTGACAGCAGCAAACTACACTGTCACTGAAACAAATATTATTTTCAGTCCTATTGCCTTTTCTACTTTTTTTGCAGTGGCGGCAGGTAAAGCGAAGTCACTTGTTTATGAAGATCAGAAGAACCAGTAACAGGCTCTGAAAAAATACCAGTTTTTAAAGTCACAAGCATGGTGGCTCTCTGGTAAGGAAGACTGAAATGAAATTACTTAAAAAAACTGATCACAAAAATGAAGAGCACTCATCTGAAAATGTTGAGAAATCAACGACTGACACAGAAGGGAATAAAAAAGCTAAGTCATGCTGAAATATTTTTCAATATAGATCCTTGAACCTATTCTTTTGTTAGTTCCCATTCCCTGCAATAGCAGATTTTACAGGTGATGTAATTAATCAGAAACCTTCAGAACTTTTTTATGAAACAAGAATTTATCTTACAAGGTTTTGCATTACTACACTGATGTTAACTGTATTATTATCTATAATCTTTTGAGAGGTAGGATAGTCTAAGCATACACAAGACTCTGAGAAACATTTCTAGATCAGATAGAATACTGCCATAGTTAAAAATCTAAATGATTTTTTTTTCTCTATTGCATTTCAAAAGAGTTGATGGTCTAAAGAGGCAAGACCAAAAGGTCTGTGCAACCCCATACACTCTAATTTTCCAGTCTTGGTTTTGTTTTGAGGGGCTGTTTTAGTAAACAGCTGCAGAGTGAGAGGGTTTTTCACTAGCTCTGAAAAAAAACCTAAACAGCTCAGCGCCAGCCAGCGCTATTTCCTTCATCTTAAACTTTCAGTGTCTACAGAGAAATCATAAGAAACTTTGGTTTAAGCATTCACTTTGACATTAGCAGTTTTTCTGAGATCATCTTTGTACCTTTTGGGGTTTTTTGACAGTGCATGGGGGAGGAGAAGAGTGGGATATCTAGTTGAGAGAGCTATAGTGAGCTAATTAGGAGTCCTCTAATTTTCTTGCTTCCACCCAGACAGGATTCATGACTGAGAATGGGACACAAATGACACCCACTGTTTTGGCCAGTAATGTTATCCTTGATTTGAAAGAAGGCAGGAAGGAGGAAAACCTACAACATTGTTTTCTTCATATATCATTATATAAAAGTATAAAGAACAACTGGAGTACATTTTTAGCAGCTTTTCTCCACGCATCACCGCAGACTGCAGAAATGTCTGTTATACCTAAAATGTCCTAGATGAAGTCACTTGCATGGATGAGCTTCTAATGCACAAGAAGTCCCTCAGGGTAACTTTGGGTGAGTGCTTTCCCCATTAGAGCTGTGGGAAGATTCTGTTGTCTCATTTCCCCTCTTGAACAGGTGTAAATGTAGCCATTAAGGAGTGTTATTTTGATATCACTAACTTAGACATTAAGTCTAAATGAGTTCAGTTCTTAAAAGGAAATGAAGTGGGTGAGAGCTCAATTAGGTCAGGACTGAACTACTCCTAGTCAGCTTCAGGAAACTTAAGTACTGATCCCATATAATTTATGCACTTCTGATTAGAGATAACCTAGGCTACTGCACATGAACAAGACTGCAATTCTAGGCTCTCTTTCTTCAGCCTAGACTACTTCAGAACCCTAAGAAGCCCATCCAAAATTAGAAACCAGTGAAGGATGTGAAACTTGTTTATAGAAATGTATCACTGTTACTGCTGTGTATCTAGGCTAGAGATACTTTATTTGGATAGTTTTAGACTAAGCTGTGAGCTAAAATCTCCAGGCACTGACTGATACCATCAAAAAAAAACAGTTAACAGAGACACATCAGATATGTTTCCTTTGTTTAAAAGAAGAAGTTTTTTTAAAGCACTTTAAGCACCAGCATGCTTCCTCCTTTGCTTCAATAGAGCATGAATTTGTTACTTTTCAGAGTACATCACTAAATTCCTTTTTAGGAGAGAATTTTATAAAGTGGAAGGATAAAAAGCATGCAAGAGCTAAGCCTTATGTGGGCCTACCATCATTTTGAATAGCTAATTGGATTTACAATTGGTATTTTCACTTTCCTATTTCCATGGCTGTAAAACACTTCAGGTTAGAAAGTCATGCTACAAATTAAGGTGATATTAGGCAGTGAAAAGTTCAGCCTGATTAAATATTTTATACCACACCAGAAAATATATAATGCATTTTCTTGCACTATTTTCAGTGAGTTTTATTTAAAAAATCGTGTATGTACAAACAAAATAAATAACATACACCTAAAATATGATGTATATAATTTATGTGACCACCTGCTGCCAGATATCCTCCACAGCAAATACAGAACTGAAGGTATTAATATAGCAAATTTCCAGGTTTCTTTGGCTGACATCCCTTTTGTTTTTTCCTGTCTTTCTGATCCATAGCTGAGCAGCTCAGTGCTGAGATATTGCTGAGTACAAACACCATGCTGAACACACCATGCTGAGCAGATGGGTGGCTGCAGCTCTCCTGCTGCAGCAATAAGGCCAAAAGGAAAGGAAGCGAAACCACCACGTTGCTTCTGGTGAACTCTCCCTTGGAGCTCTACTTGGCAGTGCCACTCTGGTGCAGTTAGCTGGCAATGCTCTGCACTGAATCCCTCTAAGTTTAGCTAATGCCTTATATCTGCTAGAAGTCTAGAAAAGGAGTCTATAAAATCTATAAAACCCCCATAAAATCATGAGTGATATGGACAGGGCAAAATGATCGCCATCCTTTGCCATGCCTCAAAACTGACCAAAGGAAACAAAACAGAATGTACTTAAAAAAAACCCACCCTAAAACAAACAAACAAACCCCCAACAGAATCCCACCCACACACTGCACATTATCCTAACGTGCACTACAAACTTAGCAACATTTTGCAGCAATTCTTCTACAACAATGCCTTACAAATCCCCAGACATTTTGAAGTAACTCTTCTACATCACTCAGACCATACCATCTACTTTACAAAGCCTCAAGTTTACTGAAACTAGTACTTAATGAAACATTGAGCTGATGCATCTTTTCTAGCTTTTTTTTTTTTTTCCCTAAAACAAATACACATTTTCTGTGAAGCAACTGGTTTTCTAACCTACAGCTAGGGAGGAGGAAGGAGTGGGAGTAAGCAGAAGCACGACATTAGATGGAGTATGAAAGCATCTAACCAAAGAGGTTAAATGTCTGGCAGGCAGCAGCTCCTTGTTTTGACCCACACAGCAGTCAACATTAAAAAAGAAGAAGGGAAGAAAAGAACAAACAAAATCCCCTCAATTTAAAATCCTCTTGCAGTTGTTTATCTCACAGTAGTATACCCAGCCACAGTAGCTTCCCCAGCAGCACTTTCAGGGCAACTGCTGGTAAAGGTCTCCTCCACAGCAGTTTCAGTTCAGCTTTCTCAGGGGAATCAGACTTCCTGACCCACGCCCATCCCTATGAGACCTTGTGACACACATGGGGCTCAGGAGGCTTCCTCAAGATCTTCACAAGCCAATATGGCCTCTCTCACACATACCAATTCCCAACATTTGGAATTAGCAGCAAAAGTAGCAGCAAAAACACACTCCTATTCCACAGGAGTATGGCAGGGCAGCAGAAGCCTTATTCTGGAAGGCTATTAGACAGGGGAACCTGTTAAAGTCCTCATGCTCTAGGATGAGCCCTAGGATTAGTTCCAGAAACACAACCTCCTTCATTTATTTTTATATTAATTTGTTGCAAGAGCATTTAACATCTATATGTACAGCATGACTTCCTTTTCCTGCAGACACCAGCTTCAGAGCCTCTAATGGAGTCCACACTGAAGCAGGGTGGAAAAACAGGAGCAGAATGTATGGCTAACATCACTTCATGACTCTTTGGCACAGCACTGACCGCAGTGGAACATCACTACACTATGTAAATGTAATCTACTACAAATGGGACTAACACTTACTATAGCATGCAGCTATTAATAATAAAAAAAACCCCAATAATATTCAAGAAAAGTTAAAAATCCCTCCTCATTCTCATCCCATATTCTGAACTGATCAAATGTCTTCAGTTGAAGCTAAGTAAGAGCTAATGAAAGTACTTCTGGATACACAGCAAAAGCTCTACAGCTTGTATTGCGATTCTGCTCTAAAGAAGAAACTACAAATGGGAATAAGCAGAGATTCCTGTAGGATAAGCCACTGTTGCTACCTCTACATCATTAGTCTAAGCATCTGTACATGTGCTCACACTATGCATGAAGAAAATGCTTTCCCTGCACTTCTGGCTCAGCTCACTCAGTTACTTTGGCCTGACACCCAAAATGGTTCCAGTCACCCACAAGGAAGCAACTGTGCCACCCACTGCTCTCCTGCTCCACACTGCTGTTCTCCAGTAGCATCTTACCTTTTTTCTTCTTTGGTTGTTCAAATTCTGGAGTCTCTGGTGATTCAGCGTAAGGGTCTGGGGCTTGGTGAACTTCCACCACCTCGGGGATGCCATCGAGTGTGACTGACACGTGTGTGATAGGAGGCACCATTTCTTCCTCTTCAGTTGCATCAAACATAGTTGCTTAAGGGAAAGGGACAAAAGGAGTATTTTCACATATCCATGAGAACTTTAAAAGCTGGCTTTAGAGCAAAAATTCAAACACAGAAAAAAATCAAATTATGACACTTAAGTCTTCCAAGTGAGAGAAGAGTAGTTTATAATTCAATATATGTGCTGACAACATTTTACACACGCAGAAGCACTACTAAAATAGAACAATTTAATGACAGAATCCACCTCAACAAAGCACAATTATCCGCTGATTCATATTTAAGGCAATCTGTAAATGGAAGTGTATATTCTTTTATCCTGACAACAAACATCAACCAAACAAAACACTGCAATCTAAAACAATCAATTTCATTAACACTTTCCCTCTGAAATTTTTGACTCTTTCCTTTCCTGTTCAACTCTGGCATGGTAATGAAATCCTTCATTGTGTACAACACTGGATTTCTGATTATCAAACTATGTACATAAAGGCTATCTGGAAATTATAAAAAACATCTTACCAACTCCATGCAACCATGCTGCAGTGAATCCCTTCTCCTTTCACAAATAAACCTGGCAAATACAGATTGGATTTTCACAGAAAAACTTACTCATTCTTTTTTCATCCAACATAGGGTCAGGGGAGTCCATATTAAGAAGTGCTTCAGCAGCCTCAATTGTTTCCATTGTTTCATCTCCATTATGACAAGATGCTTCAACTAAAAGCAAGGGAGAAAAAAGTTCTTAAGAATCTAAAAACTAGACTTAAAGCTTAACATTATATTTATTCCTATTTCATTCCCAGAAAAAAAAGTGATAGAGATGGTCTTCTACTAGATGTGTAGCAACAGATTAGCTGGGAAGAAAATGCACACCACAATAATTTCATTTATTTAGCACAGTACATTTTCCAGATTGCATGTATTTAAAAAGCCCAAACAAACCCTTTGTTTCTGCCTCATCTTTCTAACCCCTCTCTTGGCTGACCATGCACATGCAGTAAAACACAACACCCATGAAACTAAGAAAAATCACTACCACAAGCAATATTCCAAAGATTATTATGTAAAAACACAATATTGCTAACTTATTATGGTGCTCCAATGTCTTATCCACAGAAAAACATGTGATGGGATATGACACTTGAAGACATGATTTAATGGTGAACATGGGGGTGGTTCTGGGTTGACAGTAGGACTTAATGATCTGAGAAGTCTTTTCCAGTCCTAATAACTCTGTGGTTCTATGAACAGACATGAATTCCATAAATAAGAGATGCCCACCAAAACTATCCAGTCATTTAGCCTGGAGGAGAGACAAGAAAATATTCCACAAGTTCTAGTAGAGACCATGTGATATAAGGGTGTAGCTGAATCCTAAATCATTCAAATTAATGGGAATTACATGTAGGGCTAACAGTGCAGGCTCCAAGAACACACTGGAAAGCAAACATGAAACATGAAAAGCAATATAGAAGGTTGGCAAGCTTTTCAAAATGCTTGACTTTTAGACAATTCCTCATTAATGTTATGAGGGCAAATATGAGATAAACCCAAAGCTCCTGAGCTTTAATTACAATGCTTAAGGTACATGTTAAGGTCGTCTAGGGGGTACACAACAAAAATAATCCAATAAAATATAGTTTTGCAAAATAACAGCTGTTCCAAGAAGATAATACTGGTTTAACTGGAAGACTACTTTACCAGATGATTTTTTCAAAATAACTGTAGCATGAAAAATAACATAGATGGCAGTTCCTGGTACCATAAACATTTGAAACTGTTTAACACATCCTTTCAGAAATTACTGCTCACTGAATGGAAATTATTGAGCCAGGCTTCCTTATCCTTTGACATGAATTTGATGCAACTTTAGGGAATTCACTTGCATCTATCAAAATGATAAAAAGGTCTGCATTAGTATTCCTCTCTCTAGAACGCCAAGAAACCTCAGTTACTTTTGCAGGTTTTACGCCTCTCTCTCTGTTAAGCTTTGAGGAATTTTGGGTGGGGCAGTCCCATTAAAAAACAAAATAAAACCAAAAAGCCACACTGATTAACAGAGCAAGCAAACATACATGTTAAAACAAAATGTAATGACCTTGGAATATTTCTGCACACAAAAGCAAGAAGTTCATGCCAGAACTTCTGTATTTTAACCTTAAAAATATCACAGCATTAACAAAGTTAATTGAACTAACCAGTTCAATTAGCACTAAGCAATTACATAATTAAAAAAACAATCATACAAACCCCCCTGGTTTCACCCCAAATGTTTACAGCTTCAGCAACTGTATCATTATGAAAGGGCAAAGATGAATGCTGTCATCCACACATCAGCCCTACCTCTTCCACCAGCTGTGATTTACAGAAGCCTCATTACCTTCTGGATTTTTCCTTCAGCTCCTAGAGTAAGAGGCTCAGGCTAATACAGAATAAAGTACACAGGTATTGGGAACCCCTGATCCACACAGCTACTCACCCTGTTTTCTACAGGACCACCTCCACCCTCTATCTGGCACAGTTAAGGATCTGCACCTTCTGGCTGACATCTCCAAACAGTCTTAAGAGAGGAGAAACACAGAGCTGGGAGGAGGATAGCGTGAAGAGAAAGCGAGTATGGAGTACGGTCCTGACCTTGGAAGCAAGAGAGGGCAGCAAATCACTGACAATTTCATCAGGCAGCTGACAGGCTCAGGAGCTCAGACCCAGGGCATCTCAGCCCCAAAAGCCACACAGCATCCCTAGGGAATGCCTGGCCATCAGGAGGAGACAGAACATGCCCATCCCATTCACTCTGTGGCCATGTACACTCTTGGACTGGTGCTGGTGACTTGATGCTTCTGGTTCTAAGTTTTACCTTCCACAAGGAAGGTTAGCCTGCCACAATCCAGCTCAGCCAAAGTTGTGGAGTATGGCTGGCTTACCACATATCATTTTAAAGCCAGCAGTGGTACCCCCAGGTTCTCAGTTCTACAGGCAGGGAGGAGAGAGAGCTGCTGCTGTGTGCTCTTTCCTAAGAGAGAGCTGCAGGAGGACCAAACCTACTTGGTGGTTTTCAGGTAACTAAGGTGATGGAGCAAAGCCAATTCTTCACTCTGAGTAATAGCAGGTGAGGAAGAGGCTACCAGCTTTACATCGTTGTTACACCATATGGATAGAAGTTTACCATCCCTGTCCAAGACTAAGGAAAGGAACTTATAATAGCCATACAAATAATGTAAACATAGAAAATAATATAAGTTGCTGCTCACAAAAAATATAAGCATGTTAAGGAAACTTCCCTTAGTCAAAGCCCCTTTGCAGTGGGTGGCCCCCATGACCAACGTGCCCCCATTGGCTCCCCACACACGCACTCCACAGTCACACCAGGTTTCCTCACTGGTTTGACTCCAGGTTTCCCATGGCAGTCTCAGATGTCTCCTTCCATAAAGCCATTTATTCACAGCACAGTCACACAGAAACAGCCCCAGCTGGTGCCCCCAAGGAGGACCCCAACCAAGGAACCCCTGAATTTTATAACCTCAGAGTCCACCCACAGGCACTGCTATTCATCCACCCATGCCACTGCCATCAGCTGTCTTCTTCTCCTTTCTTATCAAATAGACCAGCAGACCAGCAATTCCCCAGCTTCTACAGTCTCTCACTGTTCGTTGCCTGCCTGGCCCTGGTGTTCATTGCTATCCCAAAGGTTGGCAGCTCACGACCTCTTCTCTCTGGCTCCTACCCTGAGCTCAATCTGCATCTCACTCTGCAGGTTGCCAGCAGAGCTACCTGGACCATTATGTACTCCTCTACCAGCAGCAGCACTATCTTTCTATCCACAAACACAGGATGGCAAAATCAAGTTTCTTAACCATTCCACTGCTCTTGCCAACCCTTCAAGCATCTTCCGAGAAGATGACTTCACAAAGTGGTTTAAGACAAGTTAATATTTCCCTGTTGCTGAAAGGGTTGTGGTTTTTCTTCCCATCTCTGCCCCTGGTTCATGATCCAAACTTCTGTCACTTAACACATGCCAGGCTTCACGGGTTTTTTTGATCACATAGTGAGACAACAGAGATTGACAAAATGTCTGAAAAGGCTTTGGGGGGGTATTGCAGGGTTAGCAAGTTGAATTCCAAGAACTCAAGAGCTACTACAAACAAGGTGTGGGGCACCTCATGGAAAATGTGAAGGACCACCTCTTCATCCTTTTAACAGCAAGATGCTCACTTGCATCCTTCAACAAGAGACAGTGCTCAGGGATAACCAACTCAGCTAGCAAAGGCAAGCTGGTGTCTCTTATTTTAGCTTTTCTGTAATGCTGCAGAATGGTATTCCAATCATTGGCTGTTATGATATAGTCACAGTTTTAAGAAGAACTGGATTTAAATGGCTTATTTGTTCCTCTTTGCCAAAGTCAGAGCTGAAAAAATGGGGCAGCCCAGAGTGTCATTTCTGTAAAGTATCAGGTTTCAAACATTGTCTGAAATAGGCAGAAGCTTTTTTAAAAAAAGGAAAAAAGGGGAAGGGGGAAGAAAAAATTGGAAGAAAAAATGAAAAAGGAAAAAAGAGGCTGGGAAGAAAAAAATGGGTAAGAAAAAAAGGGAGAAGAAAAAGGGAGAAAGAAAAAAGGGAGGGGGAAAACCACACCTAAAAATATTTTCATTTTTTTCTCAGGGTACTCTACAAGTTTTTGTTTATCTGAGCAAGCCAGAAACATAAGCCTCTGTATCTGCATGCCAATTTCTGCCCAGTTACTGTGAATCCAGGTTCCCTATGAATCAGCATTAGCAAAAGGCTTGCCCGAACACAACATTCTGCTCTGAAATTATGCCTCATGTTGGAAGTTCCCCACCTCAGTTCAAAGTCCTGCTTTCCCCATGCCTGTCTAGTGCCTTTTTCAAAATTTTTACACCACTTTGGGCAATTCTATCCCACTCCCATTGCTTCCCTGGTGGCTGAAAGCTCTGAAGAATGGGCAACAGGAGTCCTCGTCCAGGCAGAGATAAAGGCTGTGCTAGTCACAGCTGTGTTTAAATTCGCTGCTAGTTTTACTAGATACAAAAACAGGGACTGCAGAACCTCAAAATAATGTCAGAAGAAATCTAGAGTTGCTAAAAGAAGAAAGAGAGCCATTAGACATGGACAACCCCCACCCCCTTATGCAGAATAGCTGGCTGTTAGACTTAAGCACTTATTTTTTAGTATCCACTCTTAGCTGATTGTTATCTGACACTGGAAAACTCAGTTTAAAAAAAACACAGGTATTTCGGGAGACCCTGCAAATCACCATTTTCTTTTTTAAATAAAGCTTTACAATTTGTAAAGAAAATTATCTCATTGAGGAGGTATATAAAAAAAATCTGTCCGGTTTTACCAGAGCTACAGGCAGCTGCGAATTTCTTTACAAAGTAACTGAAACCAAAACCTGTTTTTGCAACTGGCATCTCATCAACTCACAATCCTCACAGATTAACACTACGAAGTTCAGTTTCTACATAACTACCCCTTCAGATTTCTTTGTAACACCACAAATGACGACCAAAGAAGCTGTGTTTGTGCAGGACTGCTAGAGCTTCACAAAATGTACTAGCAAATGGCACGAAATGTTGCAAAATGAACTGGTTATTAAGTACCACTATCGGTCTATGAACATGCACCCTTCCATGCTCCTATTCAGACCAGGGCAGGGAACTTATCAATGCAAATTTTCTGTCCCTGCTCTCTCATACCCTCCCCAAAAAACTGTCTCAGTATAGCCACTTCCCTGATCCCATGAAAAAATGCCAGAACAGGTGAACCACAAAATGGCAGACTTTGATTAACTGTGGTTTTCAATAAATTGAACTCATCAAACATGACAAAAGTTTTTAAAAAATTATAACAAGAATTTAAAAAAAAAAAGTTTTCTGGAATTAAAAAATCCAATTAGTTCCTCCTTCCTGTGCACCTTATATCCGTAACTAGCACAATTAATAAGATATACAAAGTGTAGCAAATTGTACCATCTGAGAAGCTGGCCTGGAGTTCTTCTGCACAAAACATTATCCCCTGTATTTTTCAGAGAAAAAAAAATTCAGTATTCTCTTTAGAGATAAAACTTAATTCAAAGCAACATCTTCCAATTAATTTTGTTAATCACCCTTTACTACATGACAGTTAATCATTTAAAACCTCATAAGACTGGCAACAAACTGACCATAAAATTGCCATCGCAGTTCTTCCAGAGAAAAGTGCTTTTAAAGAGGAGGGTGATAAGGCATGTCTGCCTAGTCATTACAAAAAAAATTACAGCATGAGCATGAACATAGCTAAAAAGCTGATTGCTGGCCATGTCTCAGCAGGATTTTGTGTGCAACAGATGCTGTTCTTATAGTTTTCTGCAGGTTATAATTTATATGACAGGTAAGTAATCACCAACATGTGATAGCTGTGCTTTTGAAGGGTTGAAGCTACATCCTATAGATGAAAAAACCTGTCAGTGTCCACTGTTCTGCAGAGAGATCCCAAAAAACTGATTGCTTCAGTTTCATGAGGCCTACTGCTAATTTCTGTTAATCTAGGAGAAAAGAGAAGCCCAGTGGATGACAGTCATAAAACAGTACTGAAAAAATAGTAACTTAAAAAAACTTAAATCCTTCATATTAAGCAGTCATTGCTCAGTAATGTTTAGTCATAAATTATGGTGGTTTCAGTTTTGTTTTGCTGCGAACTTCAGTCTTATAAATATTTTAATGTGGAATTAGTACAGTCTTTATGATGTCTGATCCTCTCTCAAAGGCATAACGTGGAAGTGACTGAAAAGACTGGTACTAACTTCAAAGAGCAAAACAACGCATTTCACTGTTGAGAGCAAACAAAATCAAGAAGGAAACTTCAAAGAAGGGAGAAAAGAAAAAAGCAGCTGAAAAACAGAGTAGGTGGGAAAATTGAGCTATGATTAGCCCCGTTTCAGAGGCAGCCTACAGCAAGCTGTACTTGAACTGGGGTCTCTTCCACACAGCAGTCTTGCAGCTCCACTGAGCAGCAGCCAACACTTGTCTGCAGTGGGCAGGGAGGTAACAGGGGCCTCCCTGCCCAGTGTCCTCTCGTCTCCTCCTGTGAGGTGCCTTCACACCCCTGGGCCCCCAGTTCTGCCCCACTAGAGTCAGGCTGGATAGCTTCCTGCCACAGACCAGGGGCTGAGCTACCAGTGTTGCCTGCCTTGTCCTGAGAAGGAGCTTTCCAGCCACAGTGCTGGTCCCAGCTCGGCCTGCATTCATACCCTGTCCCTTCTAAGGAAATCACAGCCTGATCAGGATGGAGACTGTGAAACAGGTAATTAGTTAACACTTCCGTCACAAAAATCGTCTCTGCAAAGTGGCAGCTCTCAATTTCTAAGGACTTTGCCTTTAAAGAAAACCAGATTTCTTGAACTATAATGGATGATGGGAACAATACTGTACTTGTCTGCCTCCAAAGTATCCCAGAAACCCTTGGAAACCATCAGTTGCAAGGATTAAATATTTTCAGTTTCTGGCAGCAATTTGCAAACCCTTCTCATATGACTAGCAACAACAACAGAAAAAAAAAAAGGTTAACAAGGGTATTCACAAAAGTGGAGTTTCACAATTACTCATACATGTAAAAATTCACACACAATATATTACAGTGAATATAGATTCACAAAAATGATCTGCTATGAAATTCACACGGACGCATTAAGTGGTGCTTAAGTAACACACTGGGGAAATGCCAGTTGTAGTGTGAATAATTAATCTGAACAGCAAGCTGGCAAGAGGTCTCAACATGAAATATTGTTAGAGTATGGAAAGCCTTCTTGAATCATGACTGAACTTATTTGTATGGTCATAGTCTGTCCACAGATAATTCGCTACTATAAAAAAAAGAGCCGTATTCATCAGATAAAACCATTTACTGAGAACAGCTCATGTCAATTCACTCTGTTCCCTTATGTTGAGCTCTTGTTTTGCTTTTGATAGTAAAAGATTGTATCAGAGCATGTCTTTGGAAATAATGTCAGAAATATGAGTGAAACCAGCAAGCTGTCTCCATTCCTGGAGATAGTCCAGGTGTGGAACCTAGTGGCTGAAAGAAAACTTCTCTCTGTAAAGTATCTATCCCACCTTTGAGACCTTTTCTGCAAAAGCACTTCAAACACAGGCATTCAGTGAGGGGTTGTTTTTAAAATACGTGACAGATCTTCGAGCTTTTCTCTTGAGAATTGTCTGTGCTTTAGGGCTGCCTTTTCTAACAGAATTTACAAAAAACATCTGTATTTTAAGTGTGAATCATTACTAGGGATCCAAAATTAATACTATGCTGAGTATACTTACACCAGTAAGTCACGCATATTTTAATTTATAACTGTATACCCTTGAGAAGTTAAAAGCAGTACACCTTTTACTGCTGCATATCCCTGCTTGTTGATATAGATGTTTACTTAAGAACGTACCACCTATTAAGTAAAAGCAAATAAAACCTATGAAGAACAAAGAAAAACCTTGTTGGTACTCTGAGCAGGACTCAGCCTTAATCACCATCGATGGATGAAACTCTTCACCATTATTAGCTGTGCAACTGGGATTGCAAGCCACCTGCTAACAATATTAATAGCAATTTCTCTGTCTTGTACAGAATTAACAGCACACAACGCCACTATTCATTTTGCTCCCTGTTGTTTTTTGTCACAGCCATCTTGGTGCAAAGACATGGCACAGAGATGGTTTTATTGCCAACCTGTGAGGGTGATATCATCATCTTCTATGATTTGCTCTTCTGCGACATCCAGGGAGTTCTCAGTGATCATGTCACTAGGTTCATCCACACAGGTTAAGCCAGAGTAGTTATGTAGGAGTTCTGCACTAGGAACATGCTCCACGATGACAGCAGGGAAAATAGATGGATCACCAAGCTGGGGGGTGGAGGAAGAAAACAACAAAATATTAGTTAGACTACCTCCAATCTAGCCACTTAATGACTAATACTTCAGCAGACCTGTACTAAACCACCTGGATATTAAACAGTCAGGAGGGAGTACTAAAGGACGAGATGATTTTTAGCACCTGAAAGCAGATAGCACCAGTGTTCCACCAGGAGCCAGAGGCTGAATATTGCTGTTGTACCTACTGTACTGACTGTACTTCAGTACATAACACCAGACCTGCACGACATAGTTTTGCAGCATTAAAGCTGACAATACAGAGGAGTGGCACACCACAGTAAGTGCTAAACTTTGCTGGCAATAATACTGGGGGAGCAACTTGCTGCCAACGCCTTCAACTTTTGCTCTTCCCATCAAGCTGAGAGAGAAGGACTGTGAGGAGTGGACAAAGCTCTCATAGGCACCAAATTTCCTATGAGACACTAATTAAAAATCACTATTTTAAGGGATGTTTGCTACTGAAGGAAGGGGTGTAACAGGTTGATGTAAGTGCTGTAATACATTCCCTCTATAATTCTTATGGCTTTAGTCATTTGATATTACTCACACCACACCCTCCTCACCACTATTCTTCCTAAGTCTGCTTTTAGACATAATCCTTTGGTATTGATAGTCATTTTGCATCAGATACAGAAGAAAAGAGGAAGCTGGGAAACAAAAATCAAACTGACTAGCAATAATAACAAGATGCACACTCTCTGAAATGCCAACCGCTCAACAGGAAGAGGTTTTCAGCAAATAACATCTACTACAGACACTGTATTTTTCAAAGTGAGTATTTTAAAATGTCATTTGCAGGAAGAAAGTCATAGCAGATTGATAGCAGAACAGGTTCAAAGAAAGTCTAGTGTAACTCTAAGGTTCCCTGACTACAAAAATACAATACATTATGAATGTGTCAAGCTTAAAAACAAGAAAAAGACCTAAAAAATTGCTAAAACATGTTTCTGAAAAAACTAGCATATGTACGTTTGGTCCCACCCTCCACAGAAGAGCACAGGTATGGATAGATCAGAGACTGAATGGCCTGGGTTGGAAGAAAACTTAAAATCATCTAGTTCCAATCCCCCTGCCATGGACTATACTTCCAATACATCAGGTTGCTCAAAGTTCCACCCAGCCTAGCCTTAAACACTTCCAGGGACGGGAATCTGCAACTTCTCTTTCCAGTACCCTTCCACCCTCACAGTAAAGAACTTTTTCCCAATATCTAATCTAAACCTACCATCTATTAAGTTTGAAGTCATTCCCACCTGCACTGCCACCATATGCTCTTGTAAATAGTCTTGATCTTTCCTGTAGGTTCCCTTCAGGTATTGGAAGGAAGATCAAGCAGTTTTTTTAACCACACAAGTTAAAAACCCAAGGGAAAAAAATCAACTGTATGATTATGGCCTTGTTTAAGAATTACTCATCTCTCACTCTTGCCACTATGCGCACTGTCACCGACAGAAAATGGTATCTGCTCAACCCAGACAACAGCTACGGGAGTAAGCCTCCCCTAGGGAAGAGTCTGGATCCTAAGTACTGAAAGTAGAAAATGCAATTAGAAGTTTTAAAAGGCAGTAATTACCACTTTAAATTGCTCTGTGTTTTGTAAAACATGTCTCAGCAAAAACTGTGGTAAAGGGCAACCAGGAAAATAAAAACCGAAAATAGTGTTTTAGTGGGCTTCTATCATAGTCTCCTACACAAAAAAAAAAAAAAAATGTCAACAAAACCAAAATTTAAAAGACCCAATAAATAATGACCTGTTCTATGAAACATGTTTCAAAAGACAGCAATATGGCTGAAGATCAATAAAAATGAACAAAGTGCAGACCAGTTAAAACCCTCTTGTGCAATCTTATCACCAGATGACAGGTGTATATCAAGTCAAGCAATGGGACAGCTGTTACCCCACACCTTTGTGGGCACCTCCAACCAATGCTGTATCGTGCTGGAGCTGAGAAACCAGAAATCATTGATGGCCGAGATGTCCCTACTGCTCCTCAGAAAAAGTCATGTTCACATTTTGCATCCAATTTGTTTGCTGACCCTAACATCCTTGATTCTATTTGCTTCCAGGCAAGAATAAACAAATAGATTTGATTAAATAAAACCCACATCAATAAGAAAAGATAAAACACTGTAAAGAGAGGAGAAAAACAAAAAACTATATTCATTTAAAAAAATTATTTTCAACAATACATTCCATAAGCTACAAGGTAGATGGCCCATTACAGCCTCATTCCTGAGATACAATTATATTCTAAAAATAGTTTAAACACCTCCGTTTCAGTAATATGCCATGATGCATAATTTTTGGGATTTAAGTTACAGACAGCTGTGACGTAGGCATTTGGACAGAGCTAGGAACCCCAAGTTTCCTTCCCAGCCAGCAGCCAGAAATGGTATTTCTAGGGCCCAATTTCCCTGCCCAGTTTTAGGCTCCTGTGCTACGACAGGATATCATGCCCTAAAAACACCTATTTCTCTGCACTGACTATGAAATGGCAGAGGCATTGGGGTGCTCATTTCTGGTGTAGGCATTTGTGTCCTGCACACTCGTCAGCAAGGCCAGCTTCCTCCTCCCCACCACGTCTGCGCAGCGAGGCGCGCTCCTCTCGCCCTGCTTCCACCCTTGCACCAGCTCAATAGCTGCAGTGTCTGCAGCCACAGATCAAGTTGCCTGTGCTCAAGATAAGCCTTACATTAGTTTCTTCTTCTGAAGAAAATTACTTTGGCTAATCACTGTCTTTCTCTAAGGACTGATGCTCATGCCACTGGCTTGGCCTCTGAGAGGAAAAGTTGTTGAAAAATGTTACAGAATAATAAACAAAACACAGATAAAATCAACTGATCGTCACGTTTTCAGATCAGTTTTTCAAAGCCCTATTTATATTACACCCTTCTCTCCATGCTATGAAACCTTGTTACAAAGGCCCAAACATCCACGTTTCTAAAATATGCTCCACTACTGACCAGAATATTTCCTGTGGTACTGAACTGTGCTGCTTCATGAGGTTCAGGAGGACTTGGTTTGATCCCTATGATCAGATCTGAACTGCTCTGCAAGGTTAAACTGTATTTTGACCATATCTAGAAAGATCCATCATACACACACTCTGGTATGGTCACTGTGTCTGTCTGCAGGCAGAGAAACCCCCACAGCAGAGCAATACCTTGTCCCCTTGGTGCCGGACTACCCAAGGAAGCTGCTGACACACTACGCTTCCAAAAGAATGGAGGTGAACAGAAAAGTATTCACTATGGTAAGACACTTCAAATGTGCTTTTCTTTAACTTAATCACAGTTTTGAACTGGGAGAGTCAGAGTAAACATCACTTCTTGTGGCTTTTTTGTTTTAAAACTATTGTTATAATTGCTTCCGACTCATACCCTACAGTGGTACTACGTATGGACCTTCCTTCCTGCCATGGTTGTGAAAATAAAAGGAAAGAATGAATTCTAATATGCTCCTATTGAGAAAAGCATTCACACAACTGCAAACAAATTTAATTTGAAATGCGTTTTTGTGGAAGTGGTCATTGCTTTTTTATACAGTACTTGCAATTGGTTATGATTTCATTAACAAGCCTTTCATTCAGTTTTAAAAGCTAATACTAATGTACACAGATGTACGCACGACTGTTGTGAAGTAATCTCACCTTGGTACTTCTGTGTTTTTGATTTCACTGAAAGCACCTGAATCCCAGTTGAGAGCCAAGCTAAACTTTCTTCTAGCTCTTGTTTTGTAAGATCCAAAAATAACTGCACACATTTGGAGCTGCAAAAGAGCCCTTTTTTACTACGGTTCCCTTTGAATCTAGTGTGTTATGAGAATTAGACACAGGGAAAGCATTAAATTAAGAACTACAAGGTAGTGATTCAATTAACACAAATTAAATTATCACCCTAATAGCAAAATCACTAAATAATTTATATCTAATACAAACATGCTTCTATACGCTCTAGGAGAAAGTGCAAACTATCCCAAAGTTTTAAAGAAGCCCCAAATTAAAATGTCAGCAATGATTTTCAAGAAATTGATACAGAGATCCACAAAAGAACAATTTATGTATTTTTAAATTTCTCCTACTTCTGCTGCTTCACGTTTCTCATACAAAATACAAGTAAAATATGACACCTTAGCTCCAGCAAAGCTTTGACTTGGCTTCAACTCATCTCCCATGTCTGCTGGGCACACAAACAATTGAGCTACTGCTAAAATCCTCCCAAATCTATGACACCAAATCCCTGCAGACTGACTTTTACAGAGGAGTGCAAACTTCATACGGATGCTGAAGTCCATGGAAAGTCCTGTGAGCAGGTCCCTGAAAGCATTGGTTATACTCCACAAGCCCCTGAAAACTGAGCACAGTCCTCCTCTGGGGGTTAAAAGCAGCAATCTTCCTTCCTGCCCTCTAATTCTTTTAGTGTGTTTGACATGCTGACAAGGTGTTTCTTTTTTTCTCTGAAAATTGTCTCATAAACTGTCACCAACTGACAGAAGATCAAAACACCATCCTGGCCACAGAAACAGAAAATAAGAAAGGGGATTTCTTCTGCTTTGGAGGTACTGTCTTCTCAAACTACAAGTCTTTAAGGATGACAACTTGTCCCAGGAATAAGATGACTAGCTTTTAACCGGTGTGGAATAAATTTTGTGCAAGTGAGTGATAGATGGGAAGAAACAAGCAATAGATAGTAGAAGGGAAAAAAAAACATGGAAAAAAAAAAAAAGGAGAAAGCAACCTCAGGGGAAAAGAATAACTGTCTTTTTAACCAAACAACAGTATTCAGACTCACAACACCGATGGCCACTTATATTAAACCTCTGCCACCCCCCATCCACACCCAAAAACAAATAAAACACCCCCAAAAACTAAACAGATCTAGGGGAAGTGGTCCTCGTGCCTTTGGTTTTCCCTTGCTGATAGTCCCTTTGCAGAGGCAGCTTCTCAACTTTAAAGGTAATCCAACTGCCAGCATCTACGAAGGGATGAAATTGCACAGAGAGATGCTGCAAGCAGACACATGATGCTCACTTTTCTGGGAAGACCACCTCATTACAGATTTCATATTTTCCTTAAATTCTTCATAAAACTGCAGCTGGATAAGGGGGAGGAACCTTCTGCAGGAGTTGGAAATAGCCAAAAAATGTAGACCTTCATCTTGACTAGGTGGCTTAATCTTTCTGAAAGCCCATGGCAACATCAGGGAACATGGAAGAGCAAATGTAGGCAGGAGATGATGGTGCAGAAGTCATGGCTCAACCCAAGATCTCAGACCCCTCTTTACCAGAAGAAAGGAAGAGAGAAATAAATGCCAGAGGTACAGAAGGGGTCTTCAGGCACAGATTACTACAAGCATCAGAGCCACCTGAGAGAGCACAGCCTGACACAGAGCAGTCATGCTGGGAATGATGTTAGCAATTTAATGGTTGTAATGATTCAACTTCTCCCTGGCACCATTAAAAACTTCCTACTATGGATCTAGCCACTGTGGCTGCTTTTATTCAGCTTTTTAAATTAGGAATGTCCTGGTCAAATATCACATTAGCTGTAAGTCCACAAAGGACTAAATGAAGAGGCATTGAGAGAAGAAGCTGCAGATAGGAAGAGAAGCAGGTTTAGGCAGCAGCGTTGACTCAGGCAAAGACTGAAGGAACTCCTGCCCAATTTTATGTATGCAGTTTCTCTCTGTCTCACAACAACAACAACAACAACAAAAATCCCAAACAAAACAAAAACACAGAAAAGAGGGGGGGAAAAAGCAAACTCTATTTTAATCAGATTCCTGACATGTAGCAGAAGCTAGACAGGTTATCAGTAGCCTTCGGCCAAGCCACTTGTTCCCTTCTGAAAATTTTAAGGATATTTTCACTTCATTTCTTCCTCACCACAGATCTACTGTGTGATAAATGAACTCTCCAAGAATAACAAAAAATTAAAAAATCATTCTTTTCAAAACTGCAAAGGATAAAGCTGATAAGAGCAAGTCTTTCCCGTTCACACGGGTTCATGTGATTGAGCCCCTCCCATTGGCATCTGCCACTGAATGCTGACTACTTACATTTGCAAATGGACTGTTGATAATTTATGGTTGTTTAACCAAGACTTAAAAAAAAAAATAAAATTTAAACAAAATAGCCATGAATTATGACTTCCCTGAAATACTGAGCATAGTTGCCACTTAAGACCCTGAACCTCCCCCCACAGCTGTTCCATGTCCCAAGGGCTCTTGGTACAAGAGAGCTCCAGGCTAAGATTTGACGAGAAGAAAAGTACCAAAGTCCCTAAAATGCCAGCTTGTGGGGGCATTGTAGAAATAATTATCCAAAGATGAGTTAAATTACACCTTTTGTATTCCATGAAGATCCAAAAAAATACTTTTGCCCAACACAGAGCATTTACAGAGCTAAAATTTTCACAAAATACACAAATTGTGTTATCTATCCTTAAACACAACTAATCAAAGAATTTAAAAACTTTAGGAGTAGCAATAGCTCCTGTGTAGTAAGAAACAGGTCAATCAAGTATAAGCAAGAAGCAGTCTTTTTGGGCTAATGTGCTATGAGCCTTCGGCCAAACTAAACCTTCCTCCAGTTTCCCAGGTCTTTGGCTGTGCAGGACTTCTCTTCTACAACTGAGCATTTAAGATTTACCTTCAGGTAAACCAGCCAGATAGCTGGCTACCTGTATCTTTGATAGCTGAACTAAGTGAGCCCAATGATTTAAAAGGGGCTTGCATCTGACTGCAGCAATGAACTTCCTGCAGTGCACCCTCTATCTCCAGCCTTACACATCTTTGATTTCATCACCTTTAGTGTATACTACAGGACATCTTTTCTTAGACTTCATCTAGAGCAGAATTCAGTGGGGTTATGAGATAAACATCAAGGTTAAGTTTATTCTGAAGCTGGAGAAAGTTCTGTTTAGAAAGGTTTTACTGTCCTGCTGAGTGCTCTCTAGTATTTTTAAAGTTTCTCAGGTGAGCATCTGAAGAAATTGCAAGACACAGAATGCACAGCTAAACTAGACAAAACCGTATCTGCTTGCACTACTCCTCCCAGGAATCACATTAAAGTAGCCCTCCCCTCACCTATTGGCTTGTAAAGTAAAGCCAGCAATGAACAACCAGCAGAGGTAATAAGTAAGGCTCATTTTCGACCACGCTTGTGCAATTCCCATATCTAAATCCCCAGGCTACCACAAGCTCTGGAAAAATACAGGGAAGGAAGTTACATTACTAATTCCACCCAAAACTGAGCACTTTAGACAGACAACACTCAGTTCATTGAAATGATCGCATGACTCTGACAGCAGAAACAGGCCAGTGACCCAGCCAGATATTAGGCCATACAAAAAACCAGAGACAAGACTATAAAGCCAAAAGTGGGGCTTTTTTTAAGAGAGGAGAATAAATGCTTTTTACATTAAAAAAAAGGAACAGTATGTCACAGCACTTAGCCTTTTAAAAAGGCTCAGACACCCCATTTCTTGTTAATAAATGCAAGCTCTAATATTAACCACCAGCTGTGGAGGAGCTGCGTGATTTTTACACTAAGAATCTTACACTGAAGCTTCAGGACTCACAGGATGTGGTTTAAATAATCAACACCTAACTGAGAGTCTACTCTGGTTGAAACAGACATATTTCCCCTGTAGTGTAAAAGAAACCAACTTAAATTACTTTCAAGCTTATTTCTGAATAAGCAGCATACAGTAACACTATTTAGAAACCAATCTGTAAATAACAGTGAGCAGGTACATGCTGTCCTTTCCAGTCATCTGCAGTGTGACCATTACTTCTATGCAGAATTTTATCCTAACACACTAGAAAAGTTGAAATTTCTATAAAACACCATAATTTTGGGAATCCTACATCACATGTGCATGGATTCTAATGGCCCAAATAAGCAAAACATAAAAATATTTTTGGAGGAGGATGTCTCTGCAATACTACAGAGGTTATAACATTCAAACCAATTTCTGTTCTGCGCATGCAGGTTACAGGAAGCAACAGGAAGCTTTTGAAACAGCACAAAGATCTGCTGCAACAATAATGACCTCAATGTTTCCTTTTTGTGTTTTACACCACATTTTTTCCTGGTGTTTCATAATACTGTTAGCACCAACTTGTACAAATATGGCTTCTTACACCATCCCATACCTGCTGCTCATCCTCCATGACGTTGCTGGCAAATTCAAACACAAGCTCATTCTGCTGTACAACTGCTGCCATAATAACGCATTCCCAGGTCTCAGCTCCACATACAAAGAAAAACGTTCTTGAATGTGGAAGAACAGAGAGCTTCACTGAGGTCCAGCTGGGCAGAAAGGCAGGTTCACAAAATGAATCGAGTATCAATGTTTGTGTTTCTTAGATCATCAGTGTTCCTGGGTTCTTCCTCTTCTCAAAGCAAAACAAACGAAGGCAAATCCTTTCCTGAGTTGCTCTTCCCACCTTGATAGCTTTTAACACTGTGGAGAGAAAAATAAAAAAATTATCATTAAAAAATTGTTACATTAGTAATGTGAAACAGTAGCAGTGGCAATAAAGCTTTCCACATATTAAACTGTTCTATATACATCCAAGGAATTTAGACACTTTCGTGTCTCCAAAGGTACTGCTTTTACTGATGACTATATGAGAACTTTCATTACCTGAAACAGAACTGTTTCAGGAAATAAGACATCAGTTTCAAAGTGTTTCATATTAAAAGCATGAGACTAAGGAAAAGTTACAAAAGTTAACAAGAAGAAAATCCATATTATCATTTGGTTCAGATATGCAGTTTTCACATTCATTAGTACCTCTCATCTTCACAGTTTATTCAAAGTAAAAATACAAAACTCAGACTGACCTACTCAGCTGTAGGACATCCCGAGTATACCACATTTCTTCTTCACACACAGTTCAAATTTAGCAAAGCTGTTGTTTTGCAAGTAAAATGCTCTAGGATCTTGAATGCCCGTGTCAAAATGATGAAACTAATAAAAGAATTCTTTTTACAATCCAAAGAGTGCCCGTGTTCCTACATGAAGCAGATCTTCAGCTTCATGTTCAAAATGCACCGTAAACGTACCCTTATCTCTACCAGAGGCTTGCAAGCAGCCGGAAGGAAACAGCACTGACCACGTCACGGCAAATTAGAACCATCAAAAAAAAACTGCACAGTACAAAGAAAAAAAAAATCCCCAAGTACAGAATGTAAACAGCTTCAGCGAAGGGATGCGTGCCCACAGCTCCTATGTTGTTACTCGCTCATCGGTGCCAGAGGTAAACTCGGTGAGGGTGAGCTGAGCAAGAGGCTGCCGCACTGCCTCTGGGGAAAGAGGCAAGCACAAGAAGAACTCTTCGCGTACAACTCAGGTGACCCAGACATTAATTCAGAAATCTACTATTCCAAAATAATAACAGCAACAGGTGCCTAAAATTAGAAACCTAAGGAGTATGTTGGTGACTAGGAATTTAAATCAATATTTAAAAGAAGAAAAATATGTGGTTACTAGTGTTTTGAGCAAACTTCTTTAAACTGCCTTTGATTAAGAGCTGCTGTGAGAAAAGAATAAGGGGCAGAAGTTTAACATGTACCCATCCATAGTGAGAACCCCAGGAAAATCAGTGTCAGTGCCATTGGTGATGATTAGCATCTGCCTTTGTACAGGAGGTTTAACTTTGTCTTGTTTTTGCAGTAGGCTGAAACTCAAAAAAATGAAGAGCATCTTCCTCTCCCCAGTGCCAAGCAATTTAATTAGGGAGGATCATGTCAGAGACTCGTACTCCCTCACTCTAGGAAATGTAACAGCTGTTTTTCCTATATAGATTGTGGTATTCCCAAATTCCTAAGTAGTGATGGCAGAGCATTTAGACATTTAAGTCACTAGATCCTGCCCTTCTAAGAAATCAGGAAACCCACGATTATGCAAACAGGAGAACTTCCACAACTTCCAAAGTGCACTCTAATTAGCTGTTAAAAGGTTTTTAAGAGTAGCCACAACCTTAACTACAGAATATTTGCTTTAATGAGAGTTGCACGCATGAACAGAGAAGGAAGTGCTGTAGGAACCATTTCAACCTCAGTGCATGCCATTTTACTGGTTGACTTGAATAGCTAACAAAGTTTTCTCCATACTTCAGCAGAGTTATGGCACTGAAAGCATTACATGCAACCATATAATCCTGGGTGACTTCCCTAAATCTAATTATTTGGCTTTGCTTTTAGAAGATGTGGATGTCGTTAAGAAGTGGACACACATTGCCAGCATTGTAGGAGTAAGCACAACTTGGCCCATCCTAGACTCCTACCATTCTGCATACTAGCTTGAAAATAGAGTATATAACTATATAATATGCAGTTTAATATTGCCTACAGACAGCGATTCAAGTGGGTCAATCTGTGCCAACAGGGGTATACCAACTTTTTCAGAAGAAAAGACAGGTATGGAAGTACAACTTCTATTTTGGTTCCTGCTTAAGAATAAATTGTAACTGTCCAACAAGATTAAATAATACTTTAAGTCACATCCTCTAATCGGTAAAGAGCAACTTCACTGTAAAGGATCACAAGGCAAACAGGGGAATACAAGGATCTCCTCACTTGTCCAAATGGAGACTTCTGTTTAAATGGGGGTTAAGCTAATTGTCCAGAGTCAGAATGCTGCAAGGGCTTATAGTCATGGTCATTACACTGACTGAAACCGCATGTATGAACAAAGGCTACAAGTTCTTTAGACCTCGTAACTTTCTAAGGTCAATAGCAATTAATTGAATCAATGTAAAATCTGGATAAAGGACGTGCTGGAGACACAGGCTACTGGGTAAGCTTTAAATATAAGGAAAACTGCAGGTCAAGCTACCCTAAAATTTTTTGAAGTTCCCCACGTACTCTGGGAACTGACATTTTCGTCCATTAGTGCTAGGTGATTCATTATTCTGTAAAACATTAATATTTTACAGCAGATACTACAATACCAAAATGTACACTAAATGCATAAGATCCAAAAGCTGTGGCAGTAAACTTACTAAAAGCTATAAAGAAGTATTTCCTTACTTTGTATTTTAAAAAGAAACAACTAAACTCTCAGTGCAAAACTAATTGTCCTGATTTAGTGTCATTTAAGAGACTGCAGCAGCATAATGCATTTGATCCACACAAACACTGCTTAAACCAGTCACACTTCATGCTAACATGAAATTCCTAATCATCTGATACCACTGTGGGAATGGTCAGTCAAAAGCTGTTTTATGAATTCTGCACTGCAGTGATGCAGGGATGTGAGACTCTTCTTCTCCCTTACACCCCATCCCCAAAACCACCAAGGGCTCCACAGATAAAGTCAAGTGATATATCCTTGATTAAAACAACAAACATTTAACCACACTGTTTGCAGGATATTTTTCATTACTTCTGTTGCAGTGTACAGTAACAGTGAATGATTAGGCAACAATAGCACAGCAGAATAATGCAAAAGTGCTTTCCTTTAATCCATATTACTTTCTCTGCCCTATAGAAAACAAGAGTTTTCACAGAAGCCAGCAGAATTCTAAACCAGTTATATTTTCCTTCACATCTATTTTTATAAACTGTGCTTTCATTATTCCAACTATCACAGGGTCCTGCTGTCTATAAGCTAACACAAACATGACTATTGTTTTTGCTATGTAATGCCACTTATCCCCTGCCTGATTTTACATACAACTGCGAGTAGAAAATAAGTTATTTGCAAACAGCATAAAATGTGTAAATTCTATTCACATGAACAGTAAGCTTGACTACATACAAACAACCCTAGGAGAAAGGGAACCCAATATATATTATCATAAAATTTACATCAGATTTTCAGAACTACAGAGGAAGTAAGGTTTTTTCATTTTTACTAATTGTTGTACAAATAAATTACTAAAAGCAACATTAAGGCACAGCAATATAAACAAACATCTTAATTTTGCTTAATTCTTGAAACTGAACTCAAATTATTCCAATCCCCCTGGAAACTCCCCCCATCCACTGATTTCAACATCTAGAAACAAGCTCCTCAATCAGTCTGCCAAAAAGCACATTCAGTCAATCTAAGCCTTGCTATATGCTACTCTGGTATTCCAAAAGATGCACTGAAGGATTCTGTCCTAGATATCAGCTGGGCATCATAACTTTTTCCCCACTACTCTTCACCATTTATACCCTCCAGTTAGTCCTAGCCCCCTGAGGACTAACTCAGCCAGTTCAAAAAAGCTTCTAAGGAATACCTCCAGAAACCAATGTTTTTGGTCCCTATGGTGAAGCTGCAATATTGCAACTAGGCTCCATGTTGGAGCCAAAAATACACAAATTCTCCTTCAAATCCTGATAATTCAAGCCAGAATAGGTCACATTACTGCATCATTCAAGCACTGTAATGCAGAACACCAAAAAAAGATAAGGCACCACACTGGAGCAGGTGTTGCAGGTATCAAAGTACCAGGCAGAAACCCAAAAATTTGCTGAAGCTTAGAAGACTCAAATCTTGGTACTGACAGCATGCCAGATGAGCTGAAAGATGCCTCCAGCAAGCTACTGAATCCAGTCCCATTTAGGGTTACCAAAGATGACTGTAATCATCCTGCACTGCCTTTCTCATGAAATTAATAAGATCATTCGTACATTTAAAATAAGAACCAGCTTAGCTGCTTTAAGATTCGAGTGCAGATCTGAATTCTAAGTTACTGATTAAATAGTTCCAGTCATTCAACATGGGGGCAAGTGACTTGAGATGGGAACTTTCCATTGATTTCCTAAGACAGTCTGCAGCGTTAGCACTAGCCTAGAAATGTCAAAGTTGTGACTTAACAGAAATGCAAAGCTGAACCTTCCCTTCTCTACACCATCTTGGATACAGGGAAAAGAGGGGACTGAATGAGAGGAAAGATTAAAGATTCCACCTGGAAATCTGAACAGAAGGACTGAAAACCATCTCAGGTGAGGTCAAACACATGGATAGTAACCGAACTCTTTCACTCAAATTTCTAACTCCATTCTAACAGTGGAGATTAAGGATAGTTCAACCCAGAGTCAGTTCACCTTCTAAAGAGTCACATCCCCTTAAGATAATGAACAAGTATCATCATAGAGTCAGGTTTTCTTAAAAACGAGGGCAAAGCTGAATGATATTGCAGTTCTCTTAAGGCAGAAATCCCAGACCAACAATGATCTTTATATGTAGTCCACACCAAACATAAATGTTAACAGTTTAGTATTCTGTGTCATTCTTCATGGATTAATTTTTACTATTCAGTAATATTACAGATTTGCACAGGACAAGGGATTTGAAACTTGTCCTTAGACCCAGGGCACCTGCACTGATGAAATGACAAGAAGAACAAATTAATATATGTCACTTGGCATAAGTTCCTGAAGGCTCAGTATTTCAACTGCTCACACAAATTAAAGGAGATAGAAAAACAACATGGTTAAGAGGGTAGCACTGAGGAAGGAAAGAAACAACATAAAGAACAGACTCAAGTCTTCTGAGAGCATCCATGCTGCCTAGGGCAAACTGCAAAGGGCAGCTGACATAATAAAAGCCAACAGCATGACCTTTGCTGAGCTTTCATTAAGGACAAAGAAATCATCAGTATCAATAAATCCCTGTTTTGCAGCCTGTCTGGAAACCACAGACTCACAGTGCACATACAGCATGGAGGACAGAGAGTAAGACGGTTTATCTGTTAAATAATAAACAAGCATAAAACCCCAAAATGACACAAAATCCAGTCAATATCAAAGAAATGAAATGAACCCACTTGATATAAAAACAGATGTTTACTCCAAAGAGAGCAAAAAACACAAACACAAGCAACAAGCTCTTTGCAATCACACACACAGAAAAATCACATTTTCATCTCCTTTTTTTTAACTATCTCTTTTAGCCTGAATATTTGAGGCAAGATTCCTTTCCAGACTATTAACAGTAATGGCTCCAGCACTGTTTACAGACTCCTCCACCCCTGAAAACCCTTTTCTTCCAATCTCTCATATTCCCTCATATTTTTCAAGTCCCTTTTATTCAGTACATTTATGTAACACAGCTGTTGTACACAAACCCAGCAACCCGGCAGAGCACTGCTGGGAAAGCTAAAAAAAAATTAAAGCATGATTGAGGCTTTGTTCCCTCTGTATCCTCTCTGGCCAGCACATTCAATGTGTCAAGACAGCCCCAAATCAGTGTAGGTGTGTAGATGTAGAGCACTGTAAGTAATTGATTTCTGCTGCAGCAAAAAAGATCAGCCTACCAACAACAGGCCACGCCTGAGGAGCAACCAAAAAGATACTGAGGCGAGACAGGCTCTCCCCAGCTTTACTACTGAAGCTACTGAGCTCCAAAAAAATTTATTTGAGCATCTGTTAAGAGCAAGCCACCCTAATTTGATCAGGCCAGGAAAGGCCAGGTTGGGTTTTAGTCACCTCTCTGCAATATTTGCTCCAGCAAAGTAGAGGCAACTCAACAGGAAAAGTTAGCTGGTCTAAAGCAAGGGAGCAAGAACACTCCAGGGGGAATAGAGGGTCCAAATCCACTCTCCTGCTTCCCCACTCCCCTGGAATGAAAATAACTGAATTTTGCATTTTCATAGCCTGGCTGCATAGTATAAAAAGAGGTAAAGGAGATGGGGCATGACCCATACCCCATGACGGGCCAACTTCATCACACCTCTCCTACCCAAATCATGTGAGAGACTGGACCGCTTGTCCTCCTTGCTTGCCAGCCCCCAGCTCTCCTTCCAACCCAATCAAGACAGTTTAGTGGGTTCAAACATCATTTTGCAGCTGCCTCACTTTTGGCATGTTACCATATTACACACTACGGAAAAGAGAAGAGCAGGGTAAAGTTTTAGAAGTGGTTAAGCCGTCACCCGGCTACTCATATAGGTCACAGATCAATCACTTATTTCAATTACAGTTCAATAAATGCCAGGTAAAGTTGCTTCACTGAACAGCCGCTACTCTACCTGCCCACACGGACACACGGACCCAGGCACACACACATCATCTGCAGTTGCATGAACATGCTTTACATCCATGTGCACATGCATCACATATACACCAAAGCGTATGTATGAAATGCGTGCCCTTCTACTGACTTGACTTTTAACTTCTGGTGCAGCTGTTTGTCCTACCAAATATTAAAATACCCCACAATTTCCCACATCTCTATACAACAATGGGATACACGAAAGTCCTCCTTCTCTGCTTCCAGTTCAGTTACCTCCACTCACTGCTGCTCATCAACACCCCAGTGCCACTGGGAAAACGTTTAGCTTCATCTTCCCCTCACCCACTGAAAGTCAAACAAACAGGATCAACCTCCCCCCTGCCCTAAAAAGACACCTGAAAGGACAGTGTCTCTCAGGCAGTGCATGGGGACAGTACATAGTTTGCCAAGCTTGCAAGAATTCCACAGACTGTCTACCAGCCAGAGAATGGAACAGCACCAACATTTCAGGGCAGTATGAACATCTTGGTCTTGGAAAGCTAACATCTGTGCATAGGCATTGTCAAAAAGAGAGAGGTGCAAGTCAGGCCTTCACCACCTGAAAAATGCTGGCCACAAGCACACCATCACACGGTATGACTGTCCATCTTTCTAAGAATTCTCTGTGGGACTATCTAAAGGTCTCTTATCCTAACAAAACCATCAGGTTTTGCTATGGGGAATGTTTCTGAAAGCATGGTCTTGCTCAGCAATGTAATATGGATCCAAGGACCAGCTGAAAACATAACATTCATAGCAAACACCTGCTTCTCCTCTTGCTACTGCATAATGGTACACAAATAGGCTAATGTCCAGTAAATGCAGAGGCTGGAAGTGTGGTTTACTGGTTCAAAACTCTTAGCAGTCACTAACATGGTCTGCCCCTTGATTTTGCCTTTTGTAGTTAAATCATCACTATTGGTAAACAAAGGAAAAAATCAGGTGATCATATTTCTCAGCTAATAAAATGAGAACAAGGAGACATTCAATTAAGTCAAGAAGCAACTAGTTTTGAAAGGATGAAAGGAAAGCAATTAAAAATGCATCAGCCTAGATGTACTTGCTCAAACTCCTTGCTACAGACATGACAGAAGTCAAAAGCTTAGGAAAACCGTAAAACAGCTCAAAGTAATTAGACCAAACCTGCCCCATTACATAAGGATTTCTTTTTAAACAATGGAAAAGAACTGTCTTAACACACGACAAACCTTCAGTAATGCAGATTGCAATCACGTCTCTAAATGTGGGATTTTGCTGTCATTTTATTCCTGTTAACTGCACACTTCTGGATTTACATATTCTCGGCTAGAAAAACAGTAATATATTAAACGTTGCAAAACCAGAATGGATGGACTACAAGCTGGATATGACACTGCAAATGTCCACTTAGTCCAGCTCATCAAGCAGTAAGTGATACTAATTACAGAGAGAAAGGAAAACAAAAGATCTCTCATTACTTCCTCTTCTACAACAATTAGCATATGCTATTTTATCCAATGGTAAATTTGCAGAGACAGGAATGGTTTTATGTCTTGTAATAAGATAACCAAATTACCAGCATTAATAAGTAACATTAGTATCAAATACATTTTCCTATTTTTTACACTGCACAAAATCTCAAAAAGCTGTTTTAAAAAAACATACCAAGAAAACAGTAAATTGATGAAATCCCAAATCTGGTTCAGAAATTTTTGCAAGCCCAATGTATTATTCCAGTGACACAAAATAAATGTTTTAAAAGGCATCTTAAAGTGGTTTCTAGCATTTAATAGCACCTTTTATGGAGCATTAGGACCACAAGCCTACAAGCATCTATAACAACAGAGCTGCAGATAAGTCAAATTTCGCTGATTTCCAAGGGAAAGATCTCATTACAGAAAGAGCTGAAGGGCTGAGCTCCAAGACAGCTAAAACAGGATATGAGGAAACCTGTAAAAGAGGGGTGGATGGGGAAAGAGCTGTTTGACCCTGAAAGATTTTGCTCTTTTGATTAATGCATACACACAGGAAAATAAAGTAGTGGCAGTGGGAGGAAGAAAAATCAGAGAAACTAAAAATTGCTTTGGAAGGGTGCCAAACTCCACAAATTACCAGTTGCCCATCCATACCCAATACTGACATAAAACTGTCAATCGTTCTCTAAAAAGTATTTTGCCCATAAATTAGCAACAGAGTCATTATTTTAAATCACCTGTAAGTAAAAGTTAAGTTTACCAAAGAAAAATGGATCGCCAAAAACAGTAACTTTTTTTTAGCTGCACTATAAATGATATATATATATATATATACAGAAAAAAAAATAATAAAAAAGAGGCCAGCAGAGATCAAGTTCAAGTTGAAAGTTTCTTATTCCAGGCAACCTCTTCCAGCCAAGCACCAGTAATTCTAGATCAAGGAGTTAAACTCCCATAGGACTTTTTCAGCATTCTGCAAAAGTTGCTATTGAACCCAGCCCAGTAAAAATTTCATTACAACTTCTGCAACACAGATTTTTAGCATTCTGTGCATTTCGTTTTGCAATATTTTTTTAAAAAACTCTTCTAACTGGACTGTCAAGCACAACAAACGAAATATTTTAATAAGTTCTAAATTACTCTCTGACATAGCCATAGAAGTGCTGTGTGATTTGCATTTCTGTGTTTGAGTACTTAAGCAGTTTCAGAAACATGAATTTAATTGATGTGCACCAGCTAGAAAGGGGCACGAACTAATCCACACAGAACCCACAGAGGCCTCCCTTTTCCCAAACTCACTGACCTGGACTTCAAGCCTCAGTTTTGCTCTTGTCAGCAATCTTTATGCTCAAGGTTGCATTCGGCATGTGCCAGGCTGAGAAATATAAAGGGTCTTACCTTTGCAGTGTCTTTAAAAAATCTGTATGAATTCAGAGCAGATTAGGCCATGTTTCTGTTGTTTGCCTCTCAATTGCTGTCAGCTGTCAGCAAAATGAACAGTCAAAAGCCTCTGGAGCAGGCTGGTATTAGTCAGCTAGACTTGAATTTCCAGTTCTTTTACATTGCTGTCTATTTTCCTTCATTAGGTTAGCCTGTCCTACCCTGGTATCAGATTACAGGGAGCCAACATTTATAGCACCTTGCAAAACAGTCGAACATATCACATACCTAAGTCTGCCTATACCTGTTGCCCTCAATGCTTAACCCTTTCTACTAACAGAAGAAACGTTTATTCTAGACTGTATCACCTACAAGACATTTGCAGCAGAGGAGTTGTTTCTCCTTCTTACCTCACAGCTACAGGAGAGAGTGAGATTTCATTTTAGAAACTGCAGAACACAGGCAGGCTATGCCAAGAACAGAGGCTCCAAGATGCCTCCAACAACAAACCTGCACCTGCAGACCCTACCTCCAACAAGAACCCTGGTCTAGAAGCACTTGCTGCTTATCTCAGCAGGTCTGAGAAACCCCAATCCCCATTCTGGGTTCAAGATCATGTAATTACACTGATTCCTCGCCTCCCTCCAGACCCTGCTGCTAGAGCAGGAGGCAGGCAGGCGTGTTCTCAGCACGTAACTGGAATGGCGCAAGGGGATGGTGTTTCCACCCCACGGCTCTCCCAGCAACAGTGGCTTCCTTCTGCCCAGCCAGGATGTGGTGCTGCCCTGGGCTTGGCTGTTCCACCATCTCCCTGATGGCTTTTAGCCCAGCTTCCCTCTCTGGAAGGTGTCTTGCTAATCCTATTCCCACAGACGAGGGTCTACAATTTAGACAGTGGCAAGTCAAACCCTGCGATGCTGAAACAAAAGGAGCAGCGGTTTCCCTCTTCACACAAGATGCACGGCCAGCCCACGGCCATCAGCTGCAGAGGCAGTGTTTCAGAGGACTACACAAGGCATTTTACGTGTCTTGTATGACAGGTACCTTAGCTTTCCTACATGCTCATCATGCATCTTGGACTTAAACAGAGTTTGAACAAATGTATATTCTCACAACTTATCCAAGGTTATTCAGACATCCTCCTTCTTGGGACCAGTGGTCCATTTTACTAAAGATGAGAATATAGGGTGATACAATATTATACTCTTACAAGCAAGCTAACTCAAGAGAGCAGAGATGAAACACAAACTTTATTACATGTGGCTTTACCTTAAATGTTTACTAAAGTAACTTCTACTCCTTTAGATAAGAATCATAGACCCAATCAAGGCAAAACAAAAAATAAATGGTTAAGAGGGCTTGTAATGAGAAAAAGTACAGCCCATACCACAAAGCACTGCAACTAACACTTACCTATAAGCTGCTCTAACTCAGCACTAGACAAGCATTTTGGTTGAGAGATTCTACTCATTTACAAGAACACTTTTATTTATATTTAAGTTAGCACCATGGTTAGCAATGACATGTGAGTAAAATATAGATACGTATTTCCATCTTATTTATAAAGCCTATCAGTTAAAACATGTTTTTGCAAATCATGCCTGAAGCTTTTTAATCTATTTGCCACAAAGGTCCTCATTTAACTTTACCCATAAATATAAGAAATGAAATACTCAGTCACACATTTCCAATGGTTATACCACAGGAATTAATCAGTGAGAACTTTTGCATCAGGCAAGAAGTCACCTGTTTTCTCCAAACTGTAACCAGTCAGAGCACCTATAGAGTGCCCCAACACACAGCTTCCCTAAACATCCCCAAAGGTCCATTTTGTCATCCATTCAGTCACAACAATTCAGATTACTTCTTTTCAGAATTTTTTTCTAAAACAGTTTGATGAGTGAACTAAGGCAAGCAGTATTGTGATTTTTTTGTTTTGTTTTGTTTTGTTTTAAGGGCTTGGAGAGTCCAATGCTATTTGTAACACAGGCAAGGATTTACTCATGAGGTTGGGTTGGGAGAGATAAATCTCCATCAGCAAATCTCTTGGAAAAATTAAGGCACATCTCCCACTGTCAAAATCACAAAGCTGATACTTGCACTGAGCTTTCATCTAGATTCAAAAACCCCAAAAAGCCACAAAAATGCCCAACCCAAGAAAAGGTGACAATACCTCCTAACATCTCACAAGTGGAATTACTTAATGCAAAAGTCTGTAGAAATGGCAAGGAAAGGTAATTGAAGAAGAGGTGCAAAGTACCAAACCATACCTACAATCAGGCAGACTGATAAGGAACAGCTGCACACAGAGAAGTCAGAGCCCTCAGTCAGACTCCTGAACTCCCTCCCACTAACCTCCAAGTCTGACAAGTCTGGGGTAGTATTTTTCACTGTTTGTCTTTTCTAATATAGCACAAGAGCATTCAACTTAATGTTTGGCTTAAACAGGTTTTTTATGGTAGCTCAGACAGCATTCAGGTAGGCCAGGGTAGACCTGGTCTCTTAAACAAGACATCAAAACAAACTACATCTTTGAGGGGGTCTCCCAGGGCAAGACATTTGTTATGCCTTTCTGAAGTGAAATTTTCTGTCTGATTCCCAGTGTATCTTAATTTACAGATCACTGTAGCTGCAATTCACATGTCATCTAAAGCCTAACAAAAAAAAAAAAATTGAAATTTATTGAAGATTACAGACTGAGGGGCATAAGGTTTTAAATTTGCATATAGAAGGGTAAAGGCTAATTTGGGCTGGAAGGCTGTAACTATATTTTCCCTCAGAATGAGTCACAGTTCTGAGCTGGGACCTGCTTTCTGCATGGGCAATTTGTACCAGCATCACAGCACACCAAAGAGAAAGACAAGAAGGAACAAAATACTCCAGATATTCTCAAGTAAAAACAATAGGTAAGATTTGCACCATCGGGAAAGGGAGCAAAGTCACCTGCTGACCGGTTTGCTCTGAACTCAAGGAATACTTTCAAAACATTAGCTTAAAACTGAACTTGGGATTGGATACAACTTTAAGAAAGTACCAACAGGCACAGAGAGCACTAAGACATGGAGGGAGGGACGTGGTCTTGGTTAGAAAATGTGAGTATTACATAGCCAGAGGGACTTCAAAATAAAACAAAGGGGAAAAAAAACCCCCAAAAACAACAACACCAACCAAACCAACAAAACCCAGACCTTAGGCTCTTGCTGTAACTTGTTTGGTACACAAACCACCTTGTTACTAGACAGCCAACTACATATGGGTGTGGAGCACATAGTTCTATGTGCAGATTATACCAATAATCTCATCCAGCGTAGACACACTGAGTATCCCCTCATTGTACACAGAAAAAAGCAACACAATTTACTTGCCTCTAAACCTTCCAGAGATGACTCCTTCATCCCTACAGGGAAGCTGCAGGTTTGAGCTTTTAATCTCCAATTCTGGTCATCATCTTTTGTTCTTTCTCTGTACTAGTATCTTCAGCATTACTCACTTGATATGCTTTAAGAATAACATTTTGAGAGGCAAATGCTTCTACACTGTTCTTATTTTCCTCTTGCATATGTTCGTCTCATTTCAGCCAGCTTTTCAAAAGGTAATCATTACCTTTCAGGTTCCAAGTCAGAAATTCACTGAACTGTGCTGTTTTCACAGAATCACAGAACTGTGGGCTCCCAGGAAAGCAGAGCAGAGGGGCAGAATCTTATCCCTCACCCTAAAGCTAGCCACACCACTTTTGATGTAGCCCAGGATGCAGTTGGCATTCAGGGCTGCAAGCACACATAGTTGGGTTATGTCCAGCTTTTCATCCACCAGTCCCTGGATTTGGAATATGATGGTGTCTTTGCTCCTTAATCCTGCACAGTAAAAGTCCTGAACCAAATGCCTTTTTAAAAACAATGAATGACCTAGTATTGCCCTTCCTCAAAAGCTGGGTTAAATCAATGAGGTGCTGAAGGCTGCCTGAACTGGAGAAGCAGCATTAACAGTATGAAGAGTACAGACACTTCTCCTCTACCAACCATGTATCCAGGACATAACATGTTACAGCCCCAAGTAATTTAAATGTCTGCAGAAAAAAAATCTTAGTTAAAGAACCAAACAGAGAATATCTAAAATCATGCCTTTAAAACCTCCTCAAGGTGAGAGACTGCTAACACAGTTGTAGTGGAGAACATTCACTCAAGACATAATTAAAAGTTAGCTTTTTGGGCTTTTAAGCTCCCAATTTTAATGCACTCTGAAATGCAATATATTCAATCAGGTTCTTCTAAAAATGCATATGCCTCATGACGTTTAGCATAATTACAATAATAAATACATTAACTTGCAGCTATGCAGAATAAGACAGAAACTAATATTCCCATGCCATTTGTACACTTTTCCTTTTACAGATCAGTGTAGACTAAATTTATGCTCTAAACTATTTGCATGGGGTGGGATTAAGAAGGGAGACTACTAGTCTGGGGAATTTGAAACTATTGAACTTGGCTATTAAGAGAATGTAAATTATCTTCTGATTTGTTGTTAGACTAACAATTCCCACCACAGGGTTTCAAACAGTGACAAAGCACAACATAAAGACCAATAAGATTAAAATAAAAAAGCAAAAAGATTTTTCTTAAGAGTGTTATGGAAAAGCAACAGGGTCTGCAAAGGTCCCTCCAGGGAAGGCAGTGTCTGGACAGGCCAGTATTTCTCATTTCGTAATGTCTGGGGAAGTGTACGCTGAAGCCTAAGTCACTCACATATGAGCACACACCTGCTCCTGGGAGACAGAAATTCACTGCTAATGAAATGTACTTGTCACTGAATTTATGAGTGTTACATAGAGAATCAGTGTATTCTGGAAACTTTCAGAGCTCCCACAGACCAGGTGCAGAGAAATTCAAGCCTCACTTCTTCCTCATTTCATCATACAAGTTCCCATGTCTTTTGCAGAACTAAATAAGGCATCAGAGGTTGCTGATGTGCTTGTGCCTCTGCCATCCAGCCTCTACCACTGGGGTCTGTGAGCCAGCCTGACTCCCTAGCTGTGGGGAGAAGCGAGGTAGCAGGCAGGGCTTGGGCAGGGAACCAAATCACCTGGGGAAAATGCAAAATCACCCCATCACCTTGTGTTGCGTGCCCAGCTTGGTCTCATTCCGCAAAAAGAAGCAGCACAATCTCACCTCAGCCAGTGGCTCACAAGCCTGGAGACCTCTTTCTGCCTCCCCTTGGCTCTGCAGAGCGAGTAATACAGATATTTCAGCATGCCTGCTCTCTCAAGCACTGCCTGAATGAGGCTGTTGCACAAGTCCACTTGTGCTTCCCAAAAGAGAAACCCTTATGGTGTCATACACAGAAGTGGAATTTTGAGGAGACACATTTTTCCTACAGCAGTTTTTCCCCACTTTAACCCACAAAGGTGAGATTGTTCCTACTGTTCCTTCATTCTAAGAACCTCTAATGCTTCCATAAGAAAGGACTGAGATTGCTCCAAGTTTTCTATATAATGAATGGGAGCAAAGGTAGGTTGCATCTCCTGAAGATGAAAGGTCCTTTCTTAGGTCACATATGACTTTTCTAAATTATCAGGAGTTGATGCAGACCCCAGTGTGGAGAACCAGAAAAAGGTTTGTGTTGGAAAGGACCTTTGAAGATCATCGAAGTCCAACGCCACTGCAAGAAGCAGGGACATCTGTTCCTAGATCACACTGCTCATGGCATCATCCAACCTAAGCTTGAACACTTCAGGCATAAGGCATCCACAACCTTTCTGAGCAACCTGTGCCAGTGCCTCTCCACCCTCATAGTCAAAAATGTCTTCCTCATGCCCAGTCCAAATCTATGCTCTTTCAGTCAAAAACCATTGTCCCTTTTCCTGGCACTACAGGACTTGGTAAAATGTCTCTATCCTTCTTGTAAGTCCCATCCATACACTGAAAGGCCGCAACAAGATCACCCTGGAGTCTTCACTTCTCTGGGCTGAATAATTCTCTTACACTTCCTTCACAGGATAGCTGTTCCAGCCCTCTGACAATTTTCATTTAGGTCTCTGGGAAAACAAACATTCCAGCTTTTCTTGCAGCACCACAGCCTCATCACACAAGAAGCTCCTCAGCAGACAGCATCTCTGTTATGAAAACCCGCAAATTATCATAGGAACCAGAGACAGAATGTTTTTCATGTATCACTTCTAACCTACCCTTTCCTCTCTCAGTACAACATTCAACCCATGCAGAGTCAGGAGGAAAAAAAAAAGAAATAAAAAGAAAAAAAAATTATAAAAAATTATAAAAAGTAATCCACCCTACACCAAAAAACAAACAAAACCCAATCAAACAAAAAAAGCAAAAACAAAAAACACCAATTAAATGAACAGAAAAACTATACAAAACCCCCCACAATAAAGAATTTTAAAAAACAACCAAACAAAAGAAGCACAAAAAGAAAGCAAAGAAGAAAACACAAGTGAAAGCTGAGTGGTAGATGGAAGACTAACTAGTATAATAAGCAATACACAGACTGCTTTACATAGTTTCTAATCCATCCTTTAACTTATTCTCCACCCTCCTTTTTTTTTTTTTTCATTTCATCTGCTTCTGCAGTGGTTTACTGTGACCATAGATACAATTAAATAATATCAGAATTGTGTGGGAGGGGGTAAAGCCCCCCAAATCTATGTCTTTTTTCAAGATGCCATACATTTCAAGAGGTTTTGTGGAGGTTTTACTATGTGCTCCCCTCAGGGGTTGTGCCCTACTTGTGTTTTTCCTTTCCCAAACATGACAGTGCTTAGAACAACAGTGCTCAAAAACCGAAAGGGAGAAAGGCCAGCAGAATCATCCCGTCACTGTGAAAGGCTTCCAGTGCAGGTAAGTTAGAAATGCGAGAGCTGGTGTCTCTTACAGAGGCAAAACGCTGAGTTTTGCCCTTGTGGTGCTGGCTCCTGGCCCTGCAGAAACCAGGAGCTCAGAGCGATGCCTACCTCTTTGAGAGCAGCTCTTCTGTGGATGCAAAACTTCTCATGTGGGCTGTGATGCAGAGCACCCCACAGCCCCACACAAGGCAGGACAAAAAAACCTAAACCAACAGCAACAAAACCACCCCAAACTCCTTCCCCATCCCATCACTGCCCCTACAACCTTTCTACTCCTTCCCACCCTAAGTAATGGGCCCTTCAGGTTAAAACTCTCTAATTTAAATAGCATATAGTACAGAAACATTTTATCACACGGCAAAGACATCCCTACTCAATGCTGGCTAGTCAACAAACATACAATTTAAGGAAAAAAAACAATATTCTGGGAGCTATGCTGTCACATGAGGAAGAAAAAAATCACCAAGTGAGACATAAAGGCTGAAATGTATGCACAGTTTCAGTTCTAAAATAATTTTGATGTGCAGAGTACTCAGTTCTCTAAAACCTGATGTAGGGATAGATACTACTAGAGTTCTAGTTTCAGTAAATTAATTATGTTGCAATAGCATACATATCTTCAGAAATCATGCAACCTACATTAAAAAATTACATCATTTACAACAGAAGGTTTTATGTGCTTTTTCTGTGCACTTTCAAAAAGCTGTTTAACTAAAAGCCAGAGCTCTCTCAAAACCACAAGTGTATTGAGATGAAGAAATGAATAATTAAAAAGAAAAAAAACCACTCCAAAGATCACAGATTTTACAATAAAGACTGGTCAAGTAACATGGCAATTACCTGCCCAGAAAGATATTCGTGAAATTGTACAACTTGAGGCCAAACCTGCCCGTTTCTCAGATGCATTTAAAAACTCCCACACTGCTAGCTGCAGAAAACGGAACACTGGACCTCAGCTCTCGCTGTTAGGATAACTCCCATGGTTACTCTCTTACAACTCACGCTTCAGGAGTTCAAGTCCTGCTTTCTGTTGAGCTAAATAAACCCTGACCTTTACTCTCAGGTGTCTAAAGAAGGGGCTCGGGCGGACAGCAAGGCCCCAAGCGCAGGGGCGCAGAGCACGCCGCTGAGGAGACAGTTGGTTACACAATGGCTGCCTGGGGCAGGCGGCGGCGTTGCCATCTCGGGCGCATCTGCTCCCCTGCTCGTGGTTTAACTGACAGGAAGCACAGCCAGAGATACCCGGGCACAGCCGCCAGCGCTTCCTGCCCACACCGCCAGGTCTGTCCCCCTGCGCGGGCCATGGCCGCCCGTCAGGAGCAGACACTCTGTGACACCTTCTGAAGAAACAGAAAAAAAAAAAAAGTAGGAAATTAGGCCCACATGCAGAAAGCCAGCCAGATGGCTGGATAAAGAAGCAAACAGGTCAAGCATATTGAAATGTGGCCCCAGAAGGCCACCAAAGCAGAGTACAAAACACTGGTGGCACGTTCTCATCTAACAGGGCCCAGGACAACAGGCAGGCTGTGGAGGTTTTCGAGTCTGGTCTTCCTCAACCAGGCTTGTACACCACCAAGAAACTGAGTTACCTTACTGAACAGATGAAAAAAGCATCTTTTAAGATTCTTTCTGAAATCTTCAGATGTGAACCACAACCAGTGGCAAAAAACCCATTTCCAAATACAGCACCAGCCTTTTCTAGGACCACCCTGTCCTAGAAACGGGGACAAGTTAACGATTTACAGGGCTTTTCCAACAGTAATACCTTGATAACACACCTATTAGTCTACTGCAAAATTGAAACCCTGAAGAAGCATTTGGTAACCACATGGCAAGCACAAAAACCAACTGCTAGACAAAGGAGATCTTCAGTGAAAAGCAGAAACTCCAGCATAGCTATAATTTCTACAGTATCTATACGTGAAACAATATGCTATCAGCACCTCTGTAAGTTGTCTTCTGCTCAGTGTTAGACTTCCCCTTAATATCATCTGCCTGAAAACAATCTCCTTAGTTGACCTATTTTCATATAGGATGAGAAATTATTAAGATGGCCACATAGCCTTCCTCCATCAATGGGCAACTGGTGGTGTAAAACAGAGGAAAACCAATTTTGTGCTGTTATCTGCAGGGTTACCAATTAAAGCAACAGAAGTCATGTCAGTCATGTAAGTCAGCCAAGTTGGGAAATATATCAATCAGTAGATATTTAGTTGATTTTACACTACCATGTACTTCTGCAGTCTAGGAGAATTTTCTGTATAAACTTAAAAGCAGTACACATCTTCATTGGATTTCAAGGAGTATCTGACATATTTTACCCTTCATAGAACCAAGTTGCTCCATCCTAACATGGTCTCCGTCCATATCCCAGAACAGTTCAGAATAAAAACGCCTTCATTTGGTGACTGGCACTCTTAATAGAACAACCACCTCAAAGTCAGAGGTTTGCAATTCCCTGAAAAAGAACAGAGTTCAAATTCTCCTCATTTCTAACTTAGAAACATATTCCTCAATTAGGTTCCTCTGATAGAGCATATTTTGTCCCTGGCTTTCATGCACTCCCACATGAGCTCTGTGATCATCTGGGTTATTCCACAGAACCACAGGTGTCCTCTGCCTCAAAAGACAGGACTACATGACTCCATGTCACCAAATGCTTGGCCACTTCATGCCCTGGAAATCAGAATGAAAGCCCAAAACCAGGACCATCAGACATTAAGAGAACGTTTGCTTCAGCAGCATTTCTGACATCCACTTAAGACACATGTCCCACCCTTGACAAGTACTTAAGTAATCCCAAGCAGCCAACAAATTAAAAAAAAAAAAAAAAAAAAAGACGCAAAAAGTAATGGTTGCTTAAAAGCCTTTCTGAACAAAAAAGCCTTGCAGCATGAACTGAACCTTACTAAATTTTGCTGGATTGGCAAAAGGAGAACTGAAAAAAAAAAAATTTCCATCTCAGATTCCAATAATATTATGTAGCCAACAGCATTTTGCAGATTTGCTTCTTCGTTTGTAAGTCACATTGGTCATATCTTGCAACATGTACTGGCAGGATTCAATGTTTTCCTAAGAAAACTGGTGTGGCAGATGCTGACACTGGTCCAGAAATGGTTTGCTCTCAAGCTGGATATTCTTTTTAACCCTGAAAGTTCATCTGTGTCCTACTACAGAACAACAGATTTTATCACAGCAAACATTTCAAAATTCTCATATATATTTATTTTCATGGTGTATTACTACGGTACCAGATCTAAGCATAACAAACACAAAAAGTAATATTTACATGCAAATTCATATCTCTTATATGAATTATAGATTATTAACTTAGAAATTTAATATAAGAAGCATAGGGCATATGAGAGGCATAAGGGAGGAGGGGAATGTTTGTTTATAAATTATTTTGAGGCACCTAAAAATCATCTAAGTTTCCAAGCTCTGTATAGCTTAAACAAAAATGCAAAGGTAAAGTTGTGGTATTTACATTTATAAAAGCAAAGTAAAAATCAGGATGACTTTATTTTTAAAAGATTGACAATTTATTCCTTGAGATTACTGCTGCATGGCATCAGCAAGGTACCCACATGCTCCTGCATTTGTTCTTCTGACTCAGTTACAGCTAACACAGGAGGAGTGGTCTCCACAGAATGGCTTTTCCAGCGGAACAGCTATGAGTCAACTTGCCTCATGTCTCTGCACCTAACAGCCCAACTGCCTTGTTCAGGTGTGTTTTTTGGGAAGGTAGGAGGGACCACACCTCACCAAAGCATGGTGAAAAGAGAGGAGCAAAAGTGAAACCGAGCTGACCGACAACCACTGCCCAGGCTCCCCAGACAGAAAGAAAGAAACTGCCTCCATGGATTTCTCCTGGTTATAACCAGCTTCAGCAGAGGGGAACGTTATTTCTAATTCTATCATATCCCTTTAATAAACACCCCAAAGAAGACGTTTTCCAGATAACTGAGGAATTTTTTACAGTGTTGACCTACCAAGCAGAGCACAATAACCAGCTATTCTGTTTGCACTACAAGGCAGTCCAGTGCAATGAGTTAATAATTTATCATGGCATTGCTCTTGGCAACTGACCATAATCAACTTCTAAAATTCTTCCTCATTCTTACATTTTAAGTCTCAGCAAGAATATGGCACCCTTAGAACCTCAGCCCTACCAAAACACTTCTTAGCTGAGGTAAGATCTTCTCAAACACCTGCTTTCCTTCTGGATTGTTTCAGTCTCAGAGCAAAGGTCATCATTTCATTTCAATAACCTGATTTAGCAGATAGGAATAACTAAAATATTTTTAAACAAAGCAAGAAGTTAACATTCTTTCAAAACTGCAGCAATGCAGTTCTCATCCCTGCATTTCCTTCCCCTTCTTCTCACTTCACTTCTCTGAAGCAAAAAGAACACAAAAGCCCAAGCTTCTGCCTTCACCAAAAGCTTTTATTTGCACACGATCCCAAACGAACAAGCAAACACCTTTTCCTCCCATTTTATATTATCAAGACTTATGCCTTTACATAACTTTGGGCAATACTTAATTTATTAGTTAACACATTCTTGTTCTCAATCAGGAGCATCTAGCTGTGGTGTTCAGATAATTCTTTGGAAAGCAAGTTTTGATGTGACATGTAGAAGAGAGTTAGTCAACCATCCTAAGCATTGCTTTGCTGAAGCACTGGCCATGAAAAATGGTCCTTTTCCAAGGACAACTGTGCTACTTCGTCCTTCCCCTTATTGCTCAACCCCAGCTCTTGCAAACTCCACAGCTCCACCACTCTGAAATCAATCTCTAACCTGGTTCAGTCAACCAGCCCAGCAACTTCTGTGGCATCAATATCTGACCTGCCAACTTGGCTCATCTTGGCTGAACCAGATAAGGAAAAGTTTGTTCTTGCAAACAGCTTGGACTGCGGATAGGAGGGGAAGGCAATAAAGCACTAGGAAACAATCTATGCTGACAGCAAGAAAAAATGAGGATGGCAGTCCTCAAGCAGCTGGATGAGCACTCTTGCTAAGAAAACATCCAGGAATGACCATGCCCACCTCTGACTGTTTCACTTAAGGCACATTTTAAATTAAATTAGACTGGTGCAGGTTCACAAAAATGTAGGTCTAGAGTTTAAACTGCAACTTTACCTCAACTAATACAGCTTTACTGTTGAGTCTTACCTAAGGGCAAGCTAAGGGCCTGGGCAGATGCTAAATGAGCTGTTTAAAGATTTACAACCCATCACCTCCAGGAAAACTCCCTATCCTAAGTAAAACTTGGTTAGTGCCCAAACCTCCCTCCTGTGCTCCAGGGCACATCCACGCAAACCGCTGCTGCATGAGTTTAATGGGAAGTGCCACCAAGCCAGCAGGGAAGTTACATACACTGCCTTCACTTATGAGTGAAAAAGCAGCTGGTGTGAGGCTGAAGCACCTTCAGTGTGCACCTAAGCTCTGTAAGCACATGGTGTGTGAAAATACCAGAGCCAGAATCAATGCACTAGCATTATTCTCCAATCTAGTTAATAAATACCAGGCTTGTTCATGATGGACAGTGTAACAGGTTCTCCAAAGCAGTCTCTGTTAGAAAGAAACTGCTTTCTCCACACAGTAGAGGTTTCATCCCACCTAGAGATCCTCACTGAAAGCAGCAAAAATTAACCCACCAAACTTCACACTGATTTTTTTCTATTTCCTTTTTTTACTGCCATGTTATATCTGTGCAGCATGCATGCATCAGTAGTCCTGGGTTTCTTCTCTCAAGGCAATGGGATTTTACCCAGCCAGCTACTTGCAAGTAATAACTGCTACTGTCTCTCCCCTCAAATGCACAGATTTCACGTAATCATATATCAATAAGTGTCATCATGGCCTTTCTCTTTATGAAGTCTAAAAGTACAAATTAACAAAATGCTTCCGAAGCCCACCTGAACACATGGCACCCCTAAGAAACGCTTTAAACATTACAGACACCAGAATCTAGACACAAAATATACCCTTCTAGCTACGTTGCTTCAAAAGTATTAAACCTCTTCTGCAAATACCTGTTATAATTTAAAAGAAAAATTGCAAGTCCAAGTTCTTACCTTGTAGTTTGGCAAAAGTTTTTCAATATTTGTTACGGTTAGGAATTATTTCTAGTCCAGTACCACTGAAACAAGATTTAATATATGTCATTTGAAGGACCATACTAAAAGACAATTAGGTCTTTATAAAAACAAATGGTAGAATGTTGCATTACATCAACGATTCATAATCAGATATATGTACTTCAGAAGTGCCCAAATATGAAAATATTCTGCCAAAAGTAACTTTCTTGCTTTTTTTCCTCCGGAAATCCCTTCATAGTCCATATTTAAATGGTCTAAATCAATGGTTTCTGCCTAAGAATTATAGAATAGTTTTTATTAGAAGGGACCTTTAAAGGTCATCTAGTCCACCCCCCTACTGTGAGCAGGGACATCCTCAACTAGATCAGGTTGCTCAGATTACAGCCAGTTCAGACAAATTCAAACTGTATTTCACTGTTGCTTTGAACTGATTCTAAAAGAAATACAGTTTTTTTCACCAAAAAGGACTAGCAGTTTTGAAAATGCTGCAAGCCGTCCTCAGCAAACTGTAGACTGTTTTTCAACGCAGAAAGTTTCATTTTCATTCATATGACTAAAACATCTTTTTTCTGTACAGAAAAAAGGTCCCCAAATGGACACTTCCTCCCTACAGTTCCTTCTTTTCTCTCTTTGAAATAAACATTAGCTGGTCTTTTAAAAGAAACAAACAACCAACTAACCAACAGGATGGCCTCGCAGTAGCTCACCACCAAGAGTACTGGAGCCCTTTGCTGGGCTCACATAGCTCTCAACAAGCTGGTTCAGAGGCACCGCAAGACAGGGAAGTGAATTCTTGCAATGTGTGCAGTTTGCGACCCTTTGCCCTCCACAGCCTGTAAGCTTCACAATTATTTTCTTGATAGTTAATACTCTTGTTTGCATGCTTAATTTACAGGCATCGGGACAAAGCCTGAATAGCTACAGAGAGTAAATAGATTACAGAGGCCCTGGAGATGGGAATGACAGCCCAAAACAGAAAACACATCAAGAGGATGCGAGTGGATAATGTAACCACCACCTCCAAGGACAATGCCAGGCAAATTCTGTCATCAGCAGACAATGTGCAAGCCCTGGTGCCTTCAAGACACATTTTGCATGAAAGCTTTTCCTAAGAGGGTCATCTTCTAGTCGGAAAGGCAGCCTCCACTGAAAACAAACCATGTCATCACATCCTTGGGAAACTTTTCTCTTTAGCTCCAAAATTATGTAGGGCAGCAGATGCAGCAGGCACAAAGAGGGGAAAACTGACAGTATCCTTGTCAACTTGCTTTTAACTTGAAATTGAATCTGGTTGGAAGGGCAAGTTAAACATTAATTTTCTGACAGTGGTCAGCACTGAGTATCACAAATTGTTACTGTAGTTTCACAATCATACTTTGCTACTTCTTTCCCTTGCTGCTACTGAAAACTGAATAAACACCAAGATAACTGAAAACTGGAGAACAGCAGAAGTGACTTGATACAAAGCTCAGAAGAGCAAGGTAGTTTTCTTCTAACCTTCATTCACTCTGTGAAAGGATCCCATGAAAAACACAAGTAACTCTAGAGGAACATACAGCATGACAAAACTGTATATGCAGCCACAATAAGTAAAAATGTTACTTTCTCTCAAGAGCGGACAAAAATTTGAATCACCCAAGCTCACCCCTTTCTTCCAACACAGAAACTCAAGAGTTGTGTGGCATGACATTTAAACTGAGCCCACTTCAGAAGACAAACCACTACCACGCAAGAAGGTGACGGAAATGCGGAAGGAGCTCACAAGCGAAGCGATGAAACCGTTAGTACACTAACGGCAACATTCAAGAAGTGCAGAACGTTCATTCCCCTCAAACCAAAAAAATGTATTTTGTATATTCACACAGAAATGTTGATGATGAGTTAAATATAGGGTGTTCTAGAAATAGACTAAAATATCTAATTATAGATGAAGACAGTGACATTCAATGAATCCCAAAGCAACTCTTTCCCACAGTTTCCAACCTATGTACTTAGCATTCCTATTCCAAGCGAATTATCCTAACCATAATATCTTTTCCCCCAATACAGAGAGAAATAATTTTTACATGCAAATTTAGGAATTGGAGGTTCTTTCCAGGCTAACAAAACTACTATCAGTTTCACATTGAAGTCTGCTTGAACCTAATACAAACTCGCACATGGCACAAGAGGAGTGATCTCTTTAAGGAGAAATAAATGACCTGAGCTCCAGCCCTCTCATTCAACACTGAAGATGGCTGACAGGTAAGGCCTAAAGCACACCAAGTTAAGAATGCATAAACTCTGGTCCCTATCCAATGGGATCCTCTCAGCACAACCACTGACAGAACGGGAAGCTTTGCCAAAGGACAGGCTCACATTGAAGAATAAATTGTTTTTACCTCTACGTAGATTAGACAGGTCAGGTCAAGCAAGTGAAAACATCCAGAGCCTTTCACATGGCTGCTGCAGACTTTTGATAAGCAAAAGACTTAAAATTCCAGTATGTATATTCTCTGTCAACTACTTTATCTGTGAAGAAACACTTAGGTAAGATTTAAGAAAGCAAGATTTAAGAATGCAAATAATCTCTAAAACACGTCAGTGGCATTAAAATTATAAGCACCATAAATCACTGGCATATGGTAGCAAAGTTTGAGAGCTTATGGTACAGATTGTAACCAAGGCTGGAAAGGTGAACTCCACCTCCTGCCACTCCTGTGCTGAATCACTGTGGTGGGGGAAAGTCCTTACTCCTTCTCACACACCCAACAAAACTCCAGCGAGTTACAAAAATTGTCATTGAAAACAACAAAATCTGCAAGCAAAAGCTGACAAATTTTTGCTAACACCTGCAAGAAGAGAAAGCTGTTTTGGAGATCAAAGCTTCTCCTCTGAGAGACAGGGAAATCTCCAACTTCTCTTTCTTTTCTATCAGCTTACTGAGCACAGTCCTGCCACAGGACTGTGATGAAAATGGCTGTGCTGAAATGCACCTCATGATTTTGGCTTTTTCCATACATCAAGTGTCCAAAGAGTAATACACACAACTGAAGAAGCATGAGTTTGCAGCAATCCTGAAACATCAGGCTATACCAGGCCAACAACATTCTTCAGATCCTCATTTGAGGACCAAGACCACGACTTGACAATTCTAATATTCAATGGATTTGAAAAGAGTACATTAGAAAACCAACACTTTTGTAAAAGCAGGGATCTGGAAATAATGTAAAAGCTAACTGGCATCTAATGACGCCACACCCATGGCTCTCTCAACAATCACAAACTCAATCCAAACTGAAAGATCCCTGCCTTCTGGGTGGGGAGGTGGGGGAAAGGTGAGAATTTTCTTTTTTTTTTTTTTCTTTGATACAAACGGGGGCTTCAGCTACACAAAAACTAACACCATTTCTCTGTACCTTCTAATCCACTTCTCTGTCTTCTAGATCTGTCCAAGCTGTCATCCGTGTAAGCCTTGAGAGGACTTTCAAAACACTTTCTCCTAGCTCCACCACTGTACCACAGATGCGTCTGTAGCCCGGCAAAGTTCTTGTACAGCAGCAGCAAGAGACTGAACATGGCAGCTTTTGCTTTCAAAGAGGAACTGCTCCTCTGTGAAGCCCTGATCAAGAGAAAGTTGAAGCATCCACTTACCCTTTAGAATACAAAAAGCCTTCTGACCAAGATAAGCAGCTGCAGCCTTGGAGATGACTTAAAAAGAAAAACTTAAAACCTCAAGTTTTTAGAGCTGGATGTCTCAACAGGGTCTGGTGCAAAAGAAAGAAAAGGAGAAAAGAGATAAGGAAAGGGAGGATCATGTTCTACCAGTTGCAGGCAGAGAGCCCTACAATCTAAAAATAAAAGTCATGATGCTAAAAAGAAAGATGCAAATACATTTAAGAATTTTTTCAGAAAAAACTTCTAATACTAACTCAAAATATTTTTTCAAGTGGTTCCTCTGTAACTTTATCTGTGATTTTTCAACATGTAACAAAGCACCAAGTAAATCTCCCAAACACTTGCAAAACTTGTTTCTTTTAGAAAGAAAAACCCAGCAAAATGTAACATGAAAAGATAGTGAAAACACATTGTACAGTAAGATGCCGAAGGACGATATGGCTGAATACTGGGAAGGCTGAAGACAAGAGACAGCCTCACCCAAAACATGACCATTTACTTAATGGTTGCCTCCCTGTCTCCCTTCCCTGCGACTGATCACAGTACTTAAGCAAGACTCCATTATACTTCTCAGATACAGGCTCTAGACAGTAAATGAACCTGCAAAGTATTCCCCTGCGCACAACAGCTCAAGTGCCCTGTCATTTAATTTTCAGTAAGAAGATACAGAATTTGATTTCTTAAGTAACAGACTGAAATATAGGGTCCAAAATTATGCACTCAGACAAAACTTCTGAACAAGAACATTTTCTCGCAACAAAGGTGGAAACAGTGATTCTTTTTCAAAATACTGGGCTAGAGTTCAAGAAGTACATAATTAAGAGAATCAAGGTGGCTTTCATCCACCAAAAGTGTAAGAAGCAATTTGATGCATCACAATTACCTCCAAGATTTTCTTCTCCCATTACAACCACCACTAAGTCTATTTTCTAATTGGTCTGCTATGTACAGCATCACCATAACTTCCATTCCTTAATCACTTTCAAGAAAAGGTGAATACCTGCCCGCATAACAACTTCTTCTATTTTGAAACGACACCGTGGCGGCTCCCAATAATGGCTGTTTCGGGAGAAAGCGAACTTCAATTTAAGGGCGCAGAGAACGATCTGTCTTTGAATTCATATTTTAAATCTGCCATTTTTAAGTCACCACGGACCACACCGGGCGAACAGCAGTGGAGCGAAAGTGCTCAAAGCCGAAGCGCTGATAGCCAACACTTAGCCCGAATCGCTCTGGACGGTGCTCTGCTCCATGCTAGGCAAGTCCAGGCACACGCAGCTTCAGAATAAATAAAATACGTGTATTTTGCAGTCCGCTGAGCGGCGGCTGGAGGGCTCAGACCGGCAGCCTGCCTGGCACCCCCGCACGCTTAAAAAGAGACAAAAGTCTAAAACGCAGCCGAATTACAAGCCAGCTGTCACACTTGTGCAGCGCGCTGCTCAGAGAAGCACAGCCGCGGTGCCCTTTGCCCGCAGCAACAGGTTCAGCTTCAGGCAGCTCACGGCGCTGCTGCCCCGAGACGTCCCTTTACTCACGGCCCAATTTATATTTCGCTTTTCTCTGGTGCTGCCCTTTTCCAGAAGTTCCCTCTTCCCCGTAGTTTCTCCCGACGGCCGCGGAGCACCGTCCCGGGCGCGGCCGCACGTCGAGGCAGCGGCACTCGCAGCGCGGGGCGCCGCGTCCCCCCCGCCCGGCTCTCGCTCCCCGGCCAGCACGTACCGCCCGGCCGCGGGGCCCGCGGCGCCGCCCCGGCCTCCCCGCAGCGTCGTGCAGCTAAAATGGCTCCTGTCGAGAGGGGGAAGTGGTGCCCGGGCCCCGGACGGTGACTCACGGCGGGGCCGGGCGCCTCGGCTCGGAACGACACGACACGCCCCGGGGCGGCGGCCGGCGCTCCGCCGGGCCTGGCCCGCAGGTGGCGGCGGGGTGGGACGGGCCGGCGGCGGCCTCGTGACCCGCCCGGGCTCCGCTCGGCCCGGCTCCCTCGTGTGCGGAGCGCGCCCGACCCGCCCCGCGCCGTCCTGCTCCCGCCCGGCTCCACGCCGCTGCCTCCGATCCTTACGAAACATCCCACCCCGCTCCCCTCCATGAGTAATAATTCACAGAGTCAATTAGCTTGGAAAAGACCTCTGAGATCATCGTGTCTGACCCATGACCAAACACCTCCCTGTCAACTGGACCATGGCACCAAGTGCCACCTCCTTAGGCAGCCCATTCCAACGTCTAACTACCCCTTCTGTGATGAAATTCTTCCTAATGCCCAACCTAAACCTCCCCTGGCACGGTTTAAGACTGCGTTCTCTCATCCTAAATTAAAAGGACAAACATGTTTCTGAGGAATATCTCATCTTTTAAGGCAATATCATCTTGCTCACACCAAACTGGTTAACCCCTGAAAAAGAGTGGATCTTTGGAGGCCAAAATGCTTGGGGAAATTTAATTAAAGTGCAGCATCCAATGGAGCACGGACAGAGAGCCAATGTCAGAGCCAGTAAATTTCTGACACACTCTTCATGTTCTTTAAACAAACCCTTGTGCCTAGTGAACAACACACCTAAAGCCACCTAGCCCACAGCAGTGCAGGTACTTGGGACGAGCTCTATAATTGCATAGGGCATGCTGAAAGGCCTGACAGAAGTGTAATCTTAAAAACATGGCGCAGAGGGTGAGGACAGAGTTACTTCCACCTTGTTTCCATAAGAAGGGTAAGCTCATGCTCTGTTTGCTGGCATGTGCACTGGTTTTCCACAAATTCCCAGAAAGGCAGAGCCCAAAGCAGTGCACTGGCCATAAGGGAAGGCATGACACAGGCACCCAAAGCCACACAACCCAACAGAGATGGTGTAACAACAGGGCAAGGAACTGGGAGGAAGCAGCAGGAGGAAGCAGCAGGAGGAAGCAGCAGGAGGAAGCAGCAGGAGGAAGCAGCAGGAGGAAGCAGCAGGAGGAAGCAGCAGGAGGAAGCAGCAGGAGGAAGCAGCAGGAGGAAGCAGCAGGAGCAACCTTGCAATGAGCAGGGAAGATGAGAGTAATGATGAAAAAACCTTCAGAAAAACCTGAAGCTACTTTTAGCAAACACATTGAGATAAATTCAAATATATTTCATGACAGCTGTCATTAATGCTCCCAGTAATAATTAAACAGTAGTCCCACAAGTTTTGCACTGTGTAAACCCCATAGTTTTATGGACATTAATATCTCCAACTACTGGTTATGTTTAATTACCAAGAAGAAAATATTGGGGTTACTTCCAAGTAATTGAGTCCTTATGTCACCTGCATGGCACTTAAAAGCAAAATTTGGTCCCGGTTTATTGTTTAAAGGACAGTTACCCATGTATGATTTTATTAGAGGTAGTTAATTATCCTGGTTTTAGTGGAAGGTCTAAGAAAAGAAGCAGCAGTACACTTTTTATGACTTACTGATTAAAAGTATCAATTAAGTCAGTACTAAAATATCTTCACTACAGCTCTTTATCAAAATATGACTTCATTTGTATTTCTCAGTTGAAAAAAGTCCATGAGGAGAAAACAGTGTCAATCACTTTAGTCACTATATATTTTCCACCTCTCACAGCAGATGCATATTCCTTCTCTCCAACAACTTAAGTCTAATCCAATCTTACATTTAAAAGCATTTGTTTCTTATGCTGCAAAACCCTTTGTAAATCGTGGGGCACGGAGAGAAGAAATCTGACCCAGGTGCACAGCAGTTACAAGGAACTGTAACATTGGCACAGGGAGAGCACCATTTTAATAATTAAAGTCTGATAGTTATGTTTTAGAGAGGAAAGAAACAACACATTCTTATCCAGGCTATCAACTAAATTGAAAATTTATTTTGTAGTGATATATTAGCACAAACCATGCAAACATTGTGCCGTTTCTAAGCTAAATCTGGAAGCAGTATTTTTTTTAAAAGCATACGTAAAATGTAAACATATTTAGCAAGAGAGAATGCAGGTGGATGTTCATCCCTGGAACTGTATCAGGTTTCTTGCTAATTATAATTTTGGCTTGAAGAAGAAGTGACCTTGCCTATTGCTGGGATGAGCATTTCCACGAAACTTACATCACCGTTTGCCCAAAAGACATAGCTAGACACTGACCAACAGCACAGTTTAAGCCAATTTAAACAGCTTTAGCCCTCCACTCCATCCCAGCCTCATATTCCTCGCACTGAGCTACTCCCCCCACTGTTTCCCAGAGCAAATATTTGTGCAGCCGCACAGCGTGGCAGAGGGTGGAACCCACCAGCAGAAAAGTTAAAGCTGCACAAATAAATAAATAAATAAATAAAGCACTGTACAATTTTCACATTGCTGTTGGCCCCAGCTCCCAGAGAAACATATGCCAAACCATGTGCTCCAAGGGAGGCAGTGCAGCCCGGCAGGATTGGGGTGACAGCGACCTGGATGTGGCTCTCACTTCTGCTGGCCTCAACAACCCAAGCAAGCTGCTTCTCTTTTCACACCCTGCTTTGGTAATCGCCTCCCTCCTTCGCAACTGGCTTTGAAAGCTAAGGTCTGCAAAGGCGGGATGAGGTGCGCTGCCAGGAGGCACAGGAGGAGAACAAAGCAGCTCTCCTGCACAAGGGGCAGCCAGAAACTCTGAAGCCATGCGAGGACAGACCAGAATGATGTGCTCTGGAGGCATCCTGCCCCACCTGAAAGAAATACCATTTAGCCTCAGAAAAACAAACCAAAAGGAAGGTGTGACTGTTCAGCCTTCAGTTTTGGATGGGGGGGTGGGGAGGAGAAAATACTGTTTCGACGAAGGAAAGGGAGTAGAAAATTTAGATCCAAAAGCTCTTAGTGTTTTATTTTTTTGCTATATTATACACAAGTTCACCACATGAGAAGCCCTAGCAAGCCCCCATTTATGTGACACCCTGTGTACAATTCTTCAAGCAGCTCAAGATGCTGTAACTCCTTTCCACTCTTGCAAGAGGAGATTCCACCACCCTTCTCCCAGCTCAGGCTCATACAATCACCTCATACAGATTTGTGGCTTCAAACTCTGTCTCAAGACTGGATAAAAATCTGATTTAAGAAGCTTCTGGTTTGCATTTGTTTTTCTAGGATCCCAGTATCTCAAGCTTTGCAAAATAGTTCATCTCAGGCCTCTCTGGAAGGGAAAGAAAAATTTCAACAATCCCATTCAAAAGCACAGCCCTGAAGAACACCTGAGCAATGGATATGTCCAACATGACACTGCACATGGAAGGACAACACATGAACCAGCTTTCACCCAAGTCTTAACACCCAAACTTCTGCACCTTCTTTTCTCCTTGTGCACAACACCAAGAAACACTAGTAGTGGTGCTATCACATTTTAATCCAATAAATATGATACACATCTATCACAGTGATACTGTCCTGGTACTTTGGGTTTGTGGGCCAGCACCTCCCGTGGGGGTAGGTGCCACATACAAAACAGGCTGACACTGCTGTGGGTTTCTAATGCTGCCAGATGCATGATGACCTAAATATTTACACATGGGGAAATTGCAACAGGAGATTATAAGGTAACTTACACCCATGCCCAAAGGAAGTCTCTGCTAGGACTTCAGGCATAGAAAAATTCCTACCATTGTGTTATTTAAAAACTTAATCACAAATTCGGGCAATACACTCCTGATGTTTTTTAAGGCAACTGTTTGCCATCTACAAACTTGCATTTTCAGAGATTTCAATAGAAAAGAATCTCAGAGAAGAAATGTGGATGTCACCTGGAGAGCAGCCCATGCAGCTATCAGTTCTTAATTTGCAATTTAAAGGTATGGTTCAATGATATTTTAGTGCACACTGTGATAGTAGAGCACAATGAATTTGAGAAAATACAGTCTACTTTTACACTGTGCTCATCATCTGAACTTTAGCTGAATTGTTGGAAAGGAAAGGTGGTAGTAAACAAAGTACCTATAAAAAGGCCACTACACTTTTCAAAAGTTGGCAGGGAAGATATCCTGGCCATCTGTGTTTAACTGGAATCATTCAGATAGTAAATGTCATCTTTTAAAATACACAAGGGAGTGTTTCTCAAGTTTGTGATAGCCTAAGTCTCCAGAAAGGATTCCTTGGTAGCAGAAGGGCTAGAGACGTGTCTGAAATTAAATGGATTCACAGTCAAGCACTGGGCAGCTTTAATCTTGTCCACTTTGTCCTTCCAACTGTACCTCCAGTGTTTCATACTGAAGGCAGATTTGGCAAAGGTGGTGCCTTTGCAAGCAGTTCAGCAACATCCCACACAGCTACAAACCCCTGACCTTGTACAGCCTTGCACAAACTCTTCTTGGATCACCTCTAAGGTATTCCTTGGTCACATCCCAGCAATGGCAAACCCCTAGGAAAATCTACTTTTCCTCACTCTTTCAAGTTCCTTCCTTCCTCCTTTTGTTATAGGTTTGCCTCTGCTGAGAAGCAATGCTTCTCAGTATTTCTGAGAACGGTTTAAAATCTGGCTATATTCTCCTTTCTACTGACAAGAAAGCTGTGGAGAAAAAGAATTGCAAAAATCCAGGTAGTAGATTCAGCTCTGACACAGGATAATCTCTGATTCACTCTCAGCCAGAAACTACAGGCTGCAACTTCTCCCTGGCACTTCTTTACCAACCCAAATCACACTTTTCCCTTCCCATCCTCTCCTTGCACTGGTTCTTATCAATGTGGTACCTGTTATGCCTTCCACTGATCCTATTAAATGCCTTACTGTGGCAGAAACTGACAGGGTGGATGGGGAACACTGGCTGCTCTTGAACTAAATCAGACTGTGATGGGAACTGCCAGCCAAGGACATCTGACCTCCCTCTGTGGTAGTATATAATTACTACACTGGGCCAGCAGTCAGGTAAATTTTTCACCCTAAGATTCACACGATTGCACAACAGTCACCAAAAAAAAAAAAAAAAAAAAAAAAAGATACATTACTTGGGAATGCTACAGGCAGGGGGAGGGACAAGGTACTGCTTAACCCATGGCTTTCTGACCTGAGCTAGCTCTTGTTATGTCCTCCCTCTGCACATTCCTTGCCTGTTTGTTTCAGAAAGTGCACTGGAAGTTCTTTAATATCCAGTAAATACCCTTGCCAGTAGGTGTGACAGAAGTCACACTTGTAAACCCACAGCTCGAAGGCAAGTCACACAAAGAAATGAAAATAGAAACAGAACCAATTTATACTCCATTCTACTTTCAGTGAGCTTTAGACCCCACAAAAATCATGAAACAAAAAGAGTCAAACCATGATCTGCAAATATTTGCAAAACACAATGCAATGTTACCAAGTTTTCCCAGGAGAAAAATGAGAAATTGTCATGCATCACCTAAAGCTATTGGTAAGCACATTCAGACAGTTAAAACTTCAAGATCCTAAAATCCAACTCACTTATAATTTACTAATTTCCAGTTCTTCATTGAGAGTCACTAAACTGATCCAAAAAGACCAACTTTCCTTACACCTTTGAATGCCATCTGCAGAAACTATTCAAGCACACACCCTACAAGAAACAAGGCAACTAATCAGAAGGAAATGCATAGAGGAATTTTTTTTATACCCACTAAGAGCTAACTCTATCTGGATTTACTTGGTTTTTTTAAATCTAGAAGAACTTACTGTTTGAGAAGGCACAGCCTGTTTCTGAAACAAGGCAGAAAATAGTACAATTCTAATTAAGACCTAAGTACAGCTTTGCATTGTAAGGGCAACACTATTTTATATACAGAACACCTCACTACAACAAACAAAGCCAAAATGAACTGATTTTTGTTACTGAATTACTGAATATCCCAAGAGAACCAACAAGGGCATACCAATATCATGTCTTTATTCCAAATTTTCACACAGCATGTGTATCAGTCCTGAAAATTCCTTTACAATATACTTCAATAAAATATAAATCTGTACAATCCTGACTACAGTAAGATTATGCTAGATCCTTAACTTTACAAAGGAAATGATCACTTGTGGGTACAGCTGGTTTGAAAGATAAGTATTAGGTTGCCTATCTATCTCTACAGATTTGCACTCAAAACTTTTAAGCAAATACAGATTTCCCGCTGTTGTGCAAGAAAGATGCAAAGGTAAGGGGGTACAAGACATGACGTGAGATTTACAAATACTGATAAAATTCAAAAACATATGAATGAAAGAAAAGTCCAGACTTTCCAAGAATAAGAACCAGTCTTTCCAGAAAGAAAGTCAGTTTTGATTCTTGAAGTAGAACAGCACACCCAACATGATTCCCCACAAGCTTCAGATACCCCATTATTATACTCCTTCAGAGCTATGCTGCATTAACAGGATGGTTGTATTTGCTCTGGAATCCTTGCAAGGATAGTTTTGGAAGAATACTAGCTTAATCTGAAACCATTAGAGATGCTACTACACCAGTAGTGGTAAACTTGGCCTTTACTCTTTTCCTTTCTTACACACAAACACAAAATGCAGAACTATTTGTAAACACATTGTTCTGTAGTTTTGCTTTTTGATGTCAGAATCTTGTAATCCCCCATACAAGAAAGAAAAAAAAAATCGGGGAAGTGAATGAACAGAAATATATACTAAGTGACACTATGTTGCAAATACATTCAGAAGGAACACAAAGCTGAGGACTGGGCAAATTTTATATAGTCCAACAGTGGTTTCTTAACTGGGACACTTTGTAGTTGGCTAAGAAATCCTCATTAAAAAGCTGTAACTGTATTTTTTCCTCTGCTGATTCCATGAGTCACTCATTACATTTTTGGATGTTGAAACACATTCATGAATAATAAACACATACTGGGAAGAAGAAAAAAAAAAATCAAAACAGTATTCACAGTGGATTTTTTAATGTCTGTATCTATCAGTATAAAAATCAAGAATGAAGCTGAGATTTTCAGAAGTTTCTATGTAAGGAATGCTATTGATCACAGACAAAGTATTTGGTACACCCAGACACATGCCAAAGGTACAGCACAGCAGTGTCATTATTACTGTTATTGTTTGGCTTCTTTACAGGGCGGGAGCAGAGGGGGAGGGATCACCATGTTCCCCATCAAACCCTCTCCTGAGGGAGAACAGCTAGGCACCGCCCTTAGCTAGACAGTTCTGGACCCAAAGCTGCACTTCTGCAGCTGCCATTTTTTTTTTTTTTTTTTTTTAATTTAATTTTCTTTTAAAGACCAGAGAGTCAGATTGCAGAGGCTGTGCAGTCCCAGAAAGCCATCCATGCTACAGGAAATTACTGTTGATGCCTTAAAGAAGTACCAGGGAATGATTTATCTACGTTTGTGTTTTAGACAATAACAAAAATGCATCCTAAGATGCACGTGTCAGGGTGGTTGTTGCAAGTTTTTCTGCTGCTCCAGTCAGATGAAAAAGTGTTTACTTATATTCCAATTTGTTTTGCCCTTGCAATCCGTCTGCCTTACCCAGGCCACACTGGCTACCTCACACACTTGTGCTGACTTCATGTATAGATGCAGACCAAATTCATGGAATTAAAGGAAATCCAGATAAACGTCATTTTTAGAAAAATGTTGAGCTAGAGTTCCACAAATATTTTAGATGCTTACAAGAATGCAACAGGGTATTTCTGCACTGCTCAGGATGTGAACACAAAGGAAAGGAAAGTATGTTTATTACTGCTCTTCCAGCTGCTCTAATTAATGGAGAAAGATAAAAGTGGTAACTTGAAGAGGCAGGAGATAAAACATAAATTGCAAAAAAAAAAAAAAAAAAAAAAGCTCATGTGAATTAATCAA